>JARHVA010002862.1:400000-652500 GCA_037957365.1 Torreya grandis
TTTAGGGATATAAGGAATTGAGGCCAAATGAAAGATTTAGGTGAAAAATGAGATTTGGGTGAGTGTTCAATGAATTCAAAGGAGTTGTTTCAAGTTTTTTATGATATGGAGATGGATTTCATGAAGAAAAATTATATTTATGAATACAAATTCAATATTTGACACATACAAATAAGGATAGGTGTAATAAGGCCAATTGGGTTTCAAGACACCTAAGGGGTGTAATAATCATTTCAATGTCAATATTAGGAGTTTATAAACTGATTTAAGGTGTCAATATTAGATAAATAATGTAACTCAAGATGAATTTATGATCAAGTGTGCCATTTTTCCATTTTGAATTCAATAGAAGGGTAGTTTTGAAGAAGAAGACAAGGTGTAAAGAAAGCATGAAGTCTCCCACACCACTTGGAGGATGATGCATCTTCAAAAAATCAACACATGGTACTAAATACTTTATGAGATAGTTTTACAAATCCTTTACTAATTTTAACATTCTTGACATTATCATGTCTCTTTATCTTTTCTTCTCTCTCAATTATATATAAATGCAACCATGATAGGCTTTGTATTGATCCTCCACTTGGGTATGGGGAAGCCCTACCCTTTTAAAATATTTTTATCAATGAGAAAATTATAGTTTTTCCTCATCCTTTTATTTGTTTAAATGTATGTTCATAACTAGTTGATCTTTTCAATTGAGTATCTTAGTTTCCTTGGCATGTTGTCCTTTACTATTATTCATATTAAGTTTGAAAGGCTCTTTGTAGGTTATGTGAAGTGTCTAAGTGATATGTAAATGTTTAGTGATTTTTATATTCATTGGTGTCATTATATACCTATTTATTTTTACTCCTATCCCAAACACCTTTCTTCACCTTCATATGAAGTTTTGATGTAGAGAGGAAAAATATGACTAGTGTTTATTTCAAATTAGTCTCATGGTTGATGTGCACATGTAACAAGTTGGTAGTGGTCATTTTTTTTGGTGCATCACCTCCATTATAGTAGGTTTATCTCTCTTTTACTATTAATTTGGTAGATTAGTGAATGAGACTAAGTGATATATCAAGGGGAGATAAACCTACAACCTAGATATTCAATCCATATAAAGGTCACCCACAACCTCGGATTGTCTCCATGTTATCCTAAATTTGTAAGGCTTGAACAATCTTCCAAGGGTGAAAATTTGGAATATAATTGTTCTAAAACACCTGGTGGGATAAATTTACAAATTTATTGAATTATTTTTGGTTTTGTCTTTCTACATGTCATCCTTTGGAGGCATTCAAAACACTATTAGTGACTCTGAGCTTAATCGATTGGTTCTAGCAATCCAGGCACTTATTCAAAGTAAGTTGTATTTTCATTTCACTATATTTATGAGGTTTTTATAGTTAAGTTTTAAGTAAATTTAAAATTCATACAAGTTGATGAGGCATATCAAGCCTATGTTACTCCCTATCAGCCCTATAATGAGTCTTATTAGCCATATAATGAACCTTACTAGCAGTATGATGACTCATATGAGACCTATAGTATTCTTTATCAACCTCACTATAAACCCAATTATATACCTCAATAGCCTTATCAAGCTTGTTACCATCCTTAATACCAAGATAATCACTCTTATCCTCCTTGTGAGCCATATTAGTCTTATGATCAACCTACACCTCCCCCACATGTCTATGGTAATGCATAAGAACATCCTTGTCTTTAACCATGCTATCCTACTTACCCTCCTCCACTATCTTTCCAAGCTTATCAAGATGAAATGGAGGACAAGATACTATCATGTGAAATAATATTTTTTTCAAATTCTCAATATAAGGAAGTGATTGTTATTTTCCAAGCTATAGCTATACCCTATAGGGATTCATTAAAGATTAATGATTTGTGTAAATTTTTATTAGATAATATAATGAATTGGTAGAGACAAAAAAGTAAATTAGATTATGTATTTCAAGATCCCTCTTGTATTCCTTATCATCCTTCTTATGCTCCATATCCTCATGAATTCATTGACCACCATCCTTAAGAAGAGCCATTCCAATAGTGTATAAAAAATAAATTAAAACCTTAGAATTAAAAGTCATGGAGCTTGAATCAAATCTAGATTTATAAGTTGAATCTAAAGAAGATCTTGTGCCTATTCAATCCCTATTTCCATCTCCTTAAGATCCTAAAGATTTTCCATCTCGGAGGTCTATCCAAGAAGGCATTCAAGACAATAAATAGGTCTTAGTTGAGAATATTGAAAATAAATTTACAATTATAGAAGAACCTCAAGAAGGCTATAATAATAATGAGGCACTCATAGCATAGCTGAATTTTCTCTCCCTCCAAGAGTTATTAAAAGAGTCCACCATCCCCAAGATATTAAGTTACAAGAATGTTCCCTTAATTCCCAATTCTATTCATGAGCAACCTACTATACCTCATACTTCCTCTATAACTCATGAACATATCCCTTGCTCCCAAAACATATACCTTTTTTAGTAAGAAATGTTTATATGGGAGGCAAATGAAGAAGATAAAGATATAGTTACAAATGATGAAGATAATTCAAGTGTGTATGAGGAATAAATCTTCATTAGTAATCTACTTGAGGAAGAAAGAGGAAATTCAATTTTCAAAGATGATGTTATATAAGATTGTCTTAATAGTATGCTTCAAGAAGGAGATCTAATTACATCTAATATTGTTGAAGTTACAGTTGGTGTTGATGTTGAAGGTTTTCTAAGCTAACAAGATGAGGTTTTGAATGAATTTGAAATGGTTTCAAATGAGCAAGAAGTTGAACTTGAAGAGGTTGAATCCCAATCACATCATGACTACATACAAAGGTTTTATATTCTTAACATCCCTATAGGTTTTAAGTAAAAATATGAAAAAATTATTCAAGTTGGCCTCACTTAAATTGGTCAAAGAGAATATCCAAAAGAAGATTGGCAGTAGTACATTGAATCTATTAAAGAGATTGAATCTCTTTGCAAAGACACATTTTTTTATTAGAGATAATGATAATGATAAGGTTGATAAAAACACATACATTGAAGACCATGTTGTATCTTAGATTGAGTATGCAAACATCCTTGAAGAGCTTGATGAATTTTTAGTAGTTGATAAGCAATATGAGGTCACTTGGGATGTCATAGAGACCTAAGGACAATACCTATATGGAGTATCATTAGATGAGGTTTTATCTAAAAAAACATATGGAGTGGTTATTTAAATACAAGATGAAAATGTGTTCATAAGATATTGGTTTAATGTTTTTAATTAACTTGAAAGCATGCCAAGAGGATTGGTAATCAGGAGGATGATGAAGACAACAAGATCAAGATATAAGAGGCAACTTGCCTAATGAAATTTTCCACCTTAGGGAGAAAAAGATCCCAAACACTTACCCTTTTATCAAGGAGGAATAAGATATGTTTAGGTCAGTTCTATATACTAGTTGATTTTTTTGTGTCTTGTGGTCCTTAAGTGATTATTGATGTAGGAGCATTAAACATGAAGACATCATTTTTTTGATATTGATAGTAGGGACAAATTTGGTCAAATTTTAGAATGGAAATGTATGTGAAGGATCCTATAGGATCCCTATGTTGTCTTATAAGTCATATTGAGTCATAGGAATGAGTTCTATATGTGTTTGGATTTTTATCTCCAAAACTATAAATTTGAAAATTCAAATATTGGAACTAAGGCTAGGAGGAGAAAAATCATGTATGAGGTGGTTATATGATAGAATATTAGTGTAAAACTACCAATAATCCTTTTAAAATATGTTTTAATTAATATGTTTCTAAGTCATTAAGTTAATAAGTCATGCTTATTGATATAACCACTAACCATATGTTGAGTTGGCATGTAAGGAAGTTGTAGTCTTGTAACTAACTCAAGTAACCAACATTGAAGTTGGTGGAAAAGGTGAGTGGTATGAGGGGAGTAGCATAGGATAGTGTGAGATGGGACATAAGGGAAATCCAAAGAAAAGGAGAAAAAACAAGAGAATAAAAGGATAAATAAACCCCTCAAGAAAGATCACAAGTCCATGAAAGGACTGCATATGTAATAGAGAACAATTCAAATGAATAAAGGAAATTTTGTTAATGTGTATTCTCAATTAAATGTATATTTATTAAATTATTCATATGTTTTCTTTGAAATTCCATTGAGGCCATGATCTTGTTGACATTGTGTAAGGTTATAGGTTTGGATAAAGGACTATAGGTTAGAGTTTAGTAAATGAGTATAGGGGTAACATTTTAAAATTATTTAGATAAATATTTCACTTCAAATTGTTACTTTAAAGATATAAGATCATATTGACCCTCAGATGATTGATTTAATGTTCCTAATTTTTGGAAACTTAGGTAAAAGTCATTATTATTCAATAACCTTCCACATGTCTAGAACAGTATGGTACAAAGTTGAGTGAATGATGTTTGTTGAAATATAAGTGATGATATTTGATAGAGATGGTCTATATGAAAGAATTTCTGGTAATAAGACATATCATTTGGTCTAAATACATTAATAATGACAAAGTTATTACATAGTCCTTACACAAGTAAAAAACCCTAAGTGCATAGACTAAAACCCTATTTTAGAAGGTTATTGAAGGAACAAACTTTTGGAGAAATGTATGATCATTGTGTAAATTATTTCTTGATGTAAAGATATAAATTAGAATATTTGGTAATATTTTATAATGAGAGAGATAAATGTTTGAAGAAAAATAGATTTTAATAATTTACAACAGGATATACCCTATTTTGACATAGTCAGTCCTTGAGAAAGAAGTGTGTGTACTTGAGTGAGAAGAATAGATGTGGTTTTGGTTAAGTGTTGTTATGTGATAAGGGTAAACAAGGTGTGAAATAAATCTATTATAACCCTTGGATATCCTTTCAAGGTAAATATATTGTCAAAACTCCTGTACTGTCATTCAAACATACACAAAACTCTATATTTTGGTCAACATAGGCTTAAATAAGATTGAGTGAGGTCAATAAACCATTTAGGAAGGTGTATTGGATGTATAGAGACTTGGGGAAGGTATTTTAATGGTTTTAAACACTTTAAAAATAAATATATGTAATTTATAATGCTATTGGCTTACACAATCAGGTGTATCAACCTAACTAGGGTTTCAAAACCTAAAACCCCTTAACTTGCATTTTAATCAACAAAATTACTTGAAACTTCATATTATATGGTGATTTAGTGTCCCATAAAAAAATTTTAATTTCTGAACTTGGTACCAAGAATATACGGTATGGTACTAATATTGTGGGTTTATGATAGGGCTTACTAGGCCTAATTAAGAGAAGGTTTATAGAGGAAGTACTAACTAGGTATGGAGAAAGATTTTGAAACTTGGTGGAGACATGTAATGAGATATATGGTGGTAAAATAGGATATTATATCTTTAATAAAGTCTATATACTGATTAAAATAAGAGAAACTATGAAAAAAGGCTATAAGGGCTTGGTGTCTTTAAAAGGGGTGAAGAGTGAAAATGCATGATGAAAAGAGTTTGAAAGGTTTAAATGGGTTATAAAATTTTTAAAATGATTATTAAGGATCATAAATTTTATTATATTGTATTCATGAATCTTTTAATAAGATTTGGTATGTTGAACGAAGGGAAGAGCTTTTCTAGAGTGACTAGTATGAGTAATGTGAGTGATTCCTCATTGAAGAGATGAATCAAAGGAATGGATTAAATTATGTTGATTGGTACCATGAATTAGGGGAATAATGAAAATTATATATGATTCCAATATGTTTTTCAACAAAAACAATGAAAGATGACTATATAGCCTAGTGGATAAGATGGGAGAGATTAATGGATATGGAACCTTGCAGATGAAGCAAAAGCATTAAATGAGACATTTATCAAGACCAGAGCCATGAGTGTATGTTTTTAAGACATTTTACCATATGAATCTACATAATTTTGTATCATATCAAGGTAATCTTGGTTTGATTTTTAATTTGATTTGTTTAAAATTTATCCATTTGAGATTGACAAAGCATGCTATGAGGAATGTTTAAGATGAAAATTATAGGGTATTATGGGAGAATTATGGTGAAAGTATGATCTATTGAGGTTAAAATAGACTAAAAAATAGATTTATAAATAGAGGAATAATATCCCAAAAGTCTAATGATAAGGACTAGAAGCTAGTCAAGAAGGGACTAGAGAAAAATCTATTGAAAGGACAAGGAAACCAATGGTTTGGCTGTATTGTAAAGAAGTGGGTGAAGTTTCCATTAGAGATACTTAAGAAAGAGATAAGGAAAAATATGAGTATTAATATTTTATAATAATAAATAAGGTACAACCCATATATGCATGAGAAAAGATAAGTTTCTAAGAGAAAAACAAGATGAAGAGATTTATAAGAGAGTTTTCACTAAGGAGAACTAGAAGATAAAAGTGCCAAGAGAAGCACTTGAGAGAAAAGTGAAAGAGAAGAGAAGAATTTATAAGTAAGATAAATTCAAGGAGAATATGTGGTCTCTCATTTTGTATACTAACATTGCTCTTAAGTTTGTGTATGTAGGTATGAAGTCAAAATTGATGAAGGCTAATCGTAAGGTCTTAAAGCTAGTGAAGAATGGGCTTAGTAGATCACCCATCAAGGGAAAATGGGATGAAAAATAAAGAGAACCTATTGTATAAGACAAAGTGATGAATATTTAAGGAATTAAAAATATTGAAGATGAAATATAAGAGGAGTACTATGATGCTTTGGTAAGCATTACAACTGGAGCAAAAGAAGAGGTATACAAGGAAGATAAGATAACTAAACAAGAAGCCATGAAGGTAAACCATGAAGACAAGAATGAATAAATGACCTTGTAGAAGTCAGGTATGGAGGTAAATGAGTGTTTGAGCATTGATTTTGATTTCACATATGAATAAGAGGTAACTAATATGTAGATTGGAAGAAAGAAGTACAATATACAGTCATTAAGAAAAACATGGACATGTTTGGCCTAAGAGACTCAAGAAAATAGGTGATGAAATGAAGAAAGTGAATCTCAAAAAATAGGTCAATCAAGATAAGAACATATGTGGAAATCAAGAACAAATGTGGAAGTAAATATCAAAGTTAAAAGGAACATCAAGGTGGCATGATAGGCTACCAAGGCAAGAAGCATGAAAGAAATGAAATGAGAAGAAAATTACAATCCAAGAGAATACAAGGTATCAAATGGGTTGCAAAGATCATGAAAATGGTACAAGAGGATAATATTTCAAGTGTATCCCAAGGAAGAAAGTGGAAATAGGAACATGAAAAAATCAAGAAGCCAATAGAAGAGATGATGGAGCTAATAAAAGACCAAAAGATGAAGGTACAACTATGTAATCAAGAGGATGAGTATGTACAAGAAAAATGGGTCCAAGGTTTGATATCTAATGTTATTTATGATGATTCACATGAATTTGATTCTAAAGATGAAGACATTTTGTAGCAATAAATAATAACATTAATGAATGATATTTTGGAAGGTCAAAGAGAAGATGAAGCACCTAAAAGAGTGCTTGAGAAACATGGTGTACAACCAAAAGAGATTGATTTGACTCTCATGAATAAGGAAGTCCAAGTAAAAGTCAAGAATAAAGGTTCCCAAGAAAATGAATAACAATGTGAACCAATATTTGATTAAAATTGTGAAGAGGTGGATGCTTTCAAGTTGAAAGAAGAAATAGAGATGTTAGAAAATATTCTAAGTCCATCAAATGGGCTGTAAGCAAGTGAAGTACAAAAAGAGAAGCTCATAAAGGAGCTCAAACAAGAATCTAGAATGAGGCAACATAGGAAAGCACAAGGAGTTGTGCAAGCAAAGACCTAAGAAAGCAATGAGAGCATAAGTAAGTTGAAAATATAATCTATTTAATCTATGAAGTTATAATAGAATTAGTAGTTTATTTTCATGATGCTAGTCAGACTAGAAGTTGCCAAATAATGTTGTACCATGTTGAAGATAACTAGGTTGAGAGAATGTTATTACAAGATAAGAAAGGTCATATGAAGAGGCATCAATAAGTGAATAAATGTAAATAAGAGGTGGTAAAATAAATTTTAATAGAGAAACTAATAGAGGTTGACATACATGTGAAACCATTAGAGCCTAAGGAAGAAGATTCTAGCATAGGTAAGGATAAAAAATCACTAAAGAAGCAAGCATCAAGTAAGAACAATGAAGAAGTAAGCCATACAACAAGCATGTGAAGGAAGAATAAGAACCAATTGTTAGAGATGGAGTATGATGAATACCAAAGTAACTTATAAAAGATGAAATGTAAAAAAAACATAGATCTACAACAATTTTTACACCTCATAGAGGTAGAGTATGTATTGATAAAGAGACTAAACAAAGCCAAGAAGAAGAAATGCAAGATCCTAACAAAGAGAAAGGAGTGATAAAAGAAGAAAAATAGTCAAATGAGAATATAATATCATTAAAAACTAAACTGTAAGGTAAGAAATAAGTTGTGGCATTAACTTTTTCTCCCTTATGAGGAGTATGATGTAGGAGCATCAATCAGGAAGACATCATTTTTTTCATATTACTAGTAGGGTCAAAGTTGGTCAACTTTTGGAATGGAAATTTATGTGAAGGATATTATAGGATCCCTATGTTATATTATAATTCATATTGAGTCATATAAATGAGTTTTATAGGTGTTTGGATTTTTCCCTCCAAAACTATAAATTTGAAAATTCAAATATTAGAACTAAGGATAGGAGGACCAAAAGCATGTATGAGGTGGTTTGATGAGATAATATTCATGTAAAATGGAAAATAATATTATTAAAAGGTTTTTTATGTCATATTTGTATAATTAATTAATTTAATAAGTCATGCTTAGTGATATAACCACTAACCATATGTTGAGTTTGCATGTAAGGAAGTTTTAGTCTTGTAACTAACTCAAGTAACCAATGTTGAATTTGGTGGAGAAGGTGAGTGGTACAAGGGGATTAACATAGGATAATTGGAGAGGGGAGATAAGGGAAATCTAAATAATATAAGGATAAACAAGATAATGGAATGATAAACTAACCCTCAAGAAAGATCATAAGTCCATGAAAGGACTGCAAATGTAGTAGAGAATAGTTCAAATGAATAAAAGAAAGTTTGTTAATGTGTGTTCTCCATTGAATGAATATTTATTGGATTAGTCATATGTTGTCCTTAAAAGGCCCTTGAGGCCATGATCTTATTGGCATTGTGTAAGGTTTCAAGTTTGGATAAAGGACTATAGGCTATAGTCTAGTAAATGAGTATTGGGGTGACTTTTTCAAATTATTTAGATAAAGATTGTACTTCACATTGTTATTTGAAGGTTATAAGTTCATATTTAACTTCTGATGATTGAGTTAGTGTTCCTTAATATTAGCAACTTAGGTAAAATACATTATTATTCAATAACCTTCCACATGTCTATAATAGTAAGGTACAGATTTGAGTGAATGATATTTGTTGAAATATAAGTGATGATCCTTGATAGAGATGGTCTTTAATAAAGAATAGTTGGTAAGAAGACATAACATTTGGTCTAAATACATGAATAATGACAAAGTTATTACATAGTCCTTACACAATAAAAAAGCCCTGGGTGAACAAACTAAAACCCTATTTTAGAAGGTTATGGAAGGAACACATGTTTGGAGAAAGGTATGATCATTATGTTAATGAGTTATTGATGTAAAGAGAGAAAGGATAATATCTAGTAATATTTTATAAGGAAAGAGAAATTTTTTAAGGCAATAATAATATAACCTATGTATAAGATGCCCCCAGTGAACTTGTTGATGTATAGACAAGAAGTACGAGGCATGTTTATTATTTAGATTTGAGAATTGATAGTGTTTATCCATTGGGATGATATAAGGATAAGACAACATGGTGCACTACTATCTAGGTAGAGAAGTTTTGTTTATGCAACACTTCTATGTTTCAGATCATTAAATGATCTGTAACTATGTCTATAAATGTAAACATGTATGTTCTACATTCAATCATGTAAATTTGTGGAACATATTTTTTATAAATTGGATATATATAGAAATATTGAGAATACTGAGCACAAATTAACTGATGTAAATAAACTACACAAATCATGCATAGGTATTGATTTTTATAATTTTTTATAATATATATATTTTTTATTTTATTTTTTAAATATATAAAAACATGAAAAGGAACATACTAACCAATGAGTCCCTTAATATATTTTCCATAAATAGGTCTTGTACCTATCATATGAAGGATGACCTATCATGAATGGCAAGGATCATGGCATTGTGAAGTATATGGATATGTAAAACCAATTGCCCCATATTATGGTATTGACTATTCTTATTTATCTTATTCAATACGTACTAGAACATTTTCCTTTACTATTATTCCATTACTTTTACTTATTTTTATATTATCTAAAGACATGATTTTTATTTATTGTTCTTACTTTAAATAAATTGCATCTTCTCTTGAAACTATAATCATGTCACTTTCATATTTAAATGTGACATGGTTATGATCTTTACACATTTTTCCCCAATGCTTTTATCTACGATCTTTATAATTGAGCATTGTATTGGGCCAAAACTAGGACATACATGAAATATAATTGAACATGTTTTTAGACCAAATACAAAAGGTGTAGAGTGAGTTAAAAAAATAGGTTAGTCCATTATTAATGACCCAAATCAAGAACAAATATCAATAAATAACATACTAAGCCTACTCCCTTGCTTGTAAAAGTTATATGAAATAAATAAACATACAATATAACATAAAAAAGACAATTTATACCTCCCCACTAGACACTCCTTTAAAGCCAATCCATAAGAATTCTAGTGCCTAGATATAGAGCTCATAATTATTAGCAATTTCATTGAGCAAGTGCCTCCAACATCTCCTCAAGCATTATTAGATTGGTTTGTGAAGAATTGGAAGAATTAGATGAAACTTTAGATGGATTTATGAATGGTTTATTTTCACTAAAAATATTGTTGAAAGAGTGTGATGGACTTGGTACTTATAGGGTTTCTAGAAGAATTGTGGCCTTAGGATCAAAATCAATATGTGTGGCTACAAATGGATTCAATTTTTGAGGCAAATGCATTAATTATTTTGGAAAGATATTTATTTAATGAGGCATGGCTTATCTTAATTCAAATATTTGTTTTCATAAATACCCAATTCTTGACAACTTTATGATGATGTCATAATTCAAACATTTATTACACTTTGAATATGTCATAACTAGATAATTAGCTCATTTTCATAGATTTTTTTTTAGAAAATTTATTTAATTTGCATAGCTAATTAATCTAAATGAAACTTTAGGTGATTAATTTAATGTTAAATTTTGAATATTTCAATTTAATTAATTTATCTAAATGTTGCTTACAAGGTAATAATTTGATTCTCATTAAATTTAAAAAAGTTTATAGTTGGTAAAAGTGTCATGCCCCAACCAGGGATGCATCAATACATTTCAAAAATTACACGTGATGTGTGTAGATGAATTAGAGAATTTTAATGGTGTTTGGTCTAGTTTGTGTGTTATTATGGGAATTCATTCTGACTTGTAATTTAGACATGACAGTGGTGAGAATTGGATGTCTAAATTTTTCCCCTATTTGAAAGGGTGGGGCAAGACACTTATACAAAGCGAAAAAATTTCAAAGAATAAAAAGGTTGCTGAAAATGATCACAATTAGAAGAAATTATCTCATTCCCATTTTTTTTGAATTTATTTGGTTTAGGAAAAAATGGGATCATGAAAATGCCCCAAACAGTGTTTGAGAGGCCCATGATGCCCTGTTGAGGGAGTGGATAAAAAAATAATTTTGATATATGAGCCCTAAAATTAAATAAAATAGTACATGTTTCTATAAAAATACTAAAAATATAGTAATTAGAAGAAAATAGGATTAAAAATAACTAAAAAGGAAAAAATATACCTCTTGGGAAGAATAATGAAGCACAAAATAGGTCAGGGGAATTCAAAATTTTGGCTATAAAATAAACCCTAAGGGTGAAAATTATTATTTTTCACCCTCAACCTATAGAATTCTAGAGCTCTAGTTTTATGCATGAGAGAATCAATGAAAATGGCCAATATCTTGTACCACATACATCTTAGTTAGCATGTGCAATAGTACTAGTAGCTAGTAGGGAGTAAAACATCAATAAGTATAAATTTTTTAGTTAATTTCATCATTTAATGCATTTATTATGGCCAAAAACACCATAAAATAAAGAATTCAACAATTTTTGAAAATTTAAAAATAGTGAGATCACCCACAAAGATGGAAATTTTATCGAAAAAATAGTAAGGTTTTGGAAAATTCATTGATATCACTAATAAAATTGAAAATTGCCAAAATGACAAAGTTGTTTTTCTAGAATAAAAACATCTAGTTCAATGAGAACTTCATAAAAATGGTGAAAATGCTCATTTATATGGAATTCATGAAATAGTGAACTCATAGATAATAGTAAGATCATCCTTCCAATCGATGAGAATGACTTACAAAATAACAAGAACATATACCAATGGATAAAAATGGTGAGAATGGCCTGTTGAATGGTGGGAACACCCTATTAAATTGTGAGAACACCAAGGAAAATGGCAAAATCACCACAAAGGTAAACTTAGGTAAATTTTGAAGAAGAAAAAAAATAGGTTTTCTAGAAGAATAAAATTACTAAATAGAAGACAGTGGTAATGTGATTTACCTAGGATAAAATAAATAGATGTAATGAATTGATTTTTTAGATGTCTTACGATATGCAAAGTGGATGGAGGTGGTGATAGCATAAAAATGATGGTCATGTGTATTAAACTACCCAAGGATCATGACTGAGGATATGGTAGAGTTCTTGGAGATAGTGGGTCTTCTACACATTACATTTATATTAGTCATTTACATGGACATGGATTATTTATGAACATTAGTAGAGTACTAGCATTCTAAGACTTTGACCTTCCATATGCTGACTAGTGAGGACATCATGATGTTGGAGGATTTTTGGATAATTTTGTGATTACTAATTTGATGACAATAGATCTAATGGATATAGTAAGGTATTTTATCCATGTTGGAGGACCTACTTGGTGTGACATACATTATGGTTGATGGTGGGAAATTGATATTAATGCATTAAAGGATCTATAACTTCCTCCAAATGTTGTCGTCAGAGTAGGGGTAGTGATAATAGGATAGGCATGTATATTAATGATCACACCACTAGCACAAGCATATATTCCTAGTGAGGTAGTGGCTCTGATGGAGCTTTTTAGTGGCCTCCTATTACTTGAGAAGATTAGATAATTATTTTATATTGACCTGATCAGGGAGATATGGGATATGTTTGACTCATGTACTCACTTTACATGGGGTATATGGTATTGATGTAGTTATACTATGATTTACATATTATTACCCAATAGAGGGTTGGTTGCATTTATAAAAACACATTACTATAGGTGTGGTCATGCGAGCACATTATGATAGAGTGGCCAATGGACAAGAGGATGTAGTGGGGAGCTCAAGACCTTTTATATTTTGGTTGGTGTTAGATAGGTATCAGATTATGAGGCCATGGGGGAGATTTATATTATTTTTAGAGGGATATAGATAAAATGGTGGATGATGACTTCATATAACATCCTTATATGATCATTCATTTTGACTAGTTAGAGGATGGGTATGTTATTTGATATATGATCACACCATGTTATATCACTAATCATAATGATTTTATAATAGATTGATATAGGCTATGTTGGGTCTAGAATCAATTTTGTTTTAAATAAAATGTTCTTGAGGGTCTATATTTATTTTCAAATGTGACCTAAGAGTTGATATAGTGGGGGGCACTTGTTTTAAGAGAAGAAGTGATTAGGAGTTATCTAACAATCCATCTACTTGGGTGGACTTACATAGGAGGAATTATAGATGTTTGTGTTACATATATTTATGCATAATGGTGGGTAGGTTTTATACCCATACACCTAAATTGACCCTATCCATAATAACCAAGATAAAATTAGAGGAGGGTGAGACAAAGGTAGGGTTTGGTTCAGGGACCATCATATGGTCAAATACCAAGATAGGGTCTATTATATGGATAGGGATAGAGACATGTTTTTTCATATGTATAGGTACATGCATAAGGATAAGTTTAATTATAAGGATAGGTTGTTCCATAGGTCTCCTTCCTTAGGTTTTATAGGTATTCATGTAGTAGATTACATAGTTGGTAGTGGGGATTCATATGCAACATTTGGTACACTAGGTTTTTTAGGTCTTAGGTGGATAATTTTCATCATTATTTATATATTTAGGCTATGAGATAGAGGATAGATAAGGTGGTGGTCAATATGGATGGTAGGGCCTAAATATAGATACTAAGATGACTAAGGTAGAAGGTGATGGTTCTAGGCATAACACAAATGAGGTAGGGACCTTAGGGATAGGTAGATCAATAGAGTACCAAAACTTATAGATAGGATGCAGAGGGAGAATGTTACTAGGGTAGTAAATATATAAGGTCTTAATCAGGATGTGGTAGGGTTATAAGCTAAGTTAGACACTATTCATGGGAAGACTATGTCACTACAATCTATTATTATAGCCTAAAATAGAGATTATGGCACTGAGAGGGTATGTTTCCTAGATGACTATTGTTCAGGGATACTTGATTATGTGGGATGTTGATCTTGTGACAGTTTTTAGTGAGTAGAGTAGGGCATGCTATGACCAAGATAAATCTCATGTTAATGTTCATAGATTCTGTGGGGAGCTAGATGAGGCAAGATAGATTGTGTTAACTTAGGGTTTGCCAACATCACTAGCTAAGGTGATCCAAGCTAAGGATAATGCCCTATGAGTAAAGGATTACACCCTATGAGATAAGGATAAGATTTCATACTATTGAAGCCTATATGAGTCAGTCATATTAGTAGAGGGTAGGGCTCCATCCAATAGAGAGTATACATGCATTTAAAATACCAATTTGGCCTTGAGTTCATACCATACTATGGATTTATAGAGATCATTGGCCCAAATGACACCATAGTGAAGAGCCATGGGATCACCACCACCACATATATTAGTGTCAAGCAGAGGGTATAATTTTGAATAGAGACCCCCTAGGGACAGACAAAGTGAGAGAGAGAGCTAAAATTTTGGTTATAAGTATATGTTTTTCTATGAATGAGATGTCTATACTCTTGTTTTGTATCAATATTTGATTTTGAGATATATATGACATTTATTTATGTTCATTGATATTGTAAAATGACTTTGATATTCTTTTGTTATACATGATGTGACTACTAATTACATTGAGATGTTAGATATAGATTTTTTGAGTAGAATAAGGATATTTATGTTTATTTATTTGCCATGATTCTATTATTTTATGTGCTAGTTCATTTTTCATTTTGTTTTTATCTCTTGGATATATCCTTTGGTATGCCTAGATGGTAAGTGTTTACCTTGTAGATGCACATCCTAAGTTAACATAGATATAGCCATGTTTGTTTCAAATTTTGTCATGTGATTTAGTTTATGGAAAATGAAATGTCCTTTTGATCACTTATTAGATAGATATATCATGCTTGGAGAGATGTTTTTTGAACAATATTTCTATATAAGACTTGAGCACTTGGTTTTTAAGTTCTCAAATGAGAAAATGCATCATAATTATAAATAACCAATGATAAAATTTGAAAGTCAATTTCAAAAGGAATAAATCAAATTCAAATATTTAAAATTTAAAATCATGATATAGAACATCAACATCCAAGTGTAAAATATAATTCATGTGAACAAAGGAAAAACCACAAAAAATAATCTAAACATAATTGTAAATGGCTTAAAGTCAAGATATGAAAAAACAAGACTTAAGTATTAAAAATGTTGCATTTAAACAAAAATAAACAATAAATCAAGAAATTCTTTAAATAAAAAAGTAAGTAATCAAATAAATAAAAGACACATAAACACAATGCAAGAATAGAAGACTCAACTTAGTAATCAAAAATTTGTGCATGTGGCTAGTAAGGTATTATACTCTAAACAATTTATGCCCAAGTCAATGAAATGATGGATAGGCTAAAATAATGACTGGATTCAAGAAAGATGGAATATAATAATGAGGAAGGGGTGGTTGAACTACCCCTCAAATTCCCCATGCAAATGGACACTGCCTACATATTTCCTATGGACCTAAGGCCAAATGTAGTTCTCCTAGGGATGTGGGAAAGAATAAAAGTGAGGACAAGTAGAGATTTGATTGTTTAGGAAAAATAGGAAAGGTATACTCACAAAATGATGAGAACATTGAGATAATGGTTAATAACAAAATGGTTAGATCATAAGGGAATGGTTACTCATAGAACATTGAGAGTGTAAGGGAATGGTTACTCATATAATGATGATAATGCAAGTGAATGGTAAAGAAAAATTGGAATGGAAGCAAAAATCAAGAGTGGCTAAGTTGATCTAAGATGCCCCATGTATCCAAACATAGCCTACATAATCCATGTGGACATTACATCGATGTAATTCTTCAAAAAATGGGAGGATATAATAAATGGATGGTAATGATGATTCAAAATAAATCATATTGGATAAGACGTTCCCACCTAGAATAATGTGACTATATATCCCTCATGGAGATTTTTAAGCCATTTTTTCTCAAAATTTTGATTTTTTATGGTTTTTAATAGTCTTTTCAAAGTTTTAGGTATTTTTAGAATAAGTAAAGTAAGAGATTATTTAAAAAGATACAAGAAACTATCTAGCCAAGGAAAATACACCTTAAGTATAGTCTTAAATAATAGCTAAACCAAATACAATGGTATGTTACCATAAACCAATAGTATAACCTAAGGCAAAGGGAAATACCATGAAATAGCAAGACAAGATTAGGAGTAACATGTGATGGTAAAATAATATGAGTGTAATAAAATGGATGGCATCTCAAAGAACTATTAAGAATGTAATACACATGTTGATATACCTTGACACACTTGTCTACAAAAGAATCTATTCATGTAGCTCAATTTGGAGTGCCTTTGGAATTTTTTTATTGAAATTACATGATACACCTATTGATTTAAATTAAGATCATGATGGTAATAGGAGATATTGGGAATGATAAGAAAAATTTGGGTAATAGTGAGGGAAATGGTTGAATGTGAAAAGGGTGATCCCAATCAAGGGTTCTCATAAGTAAAGGTTCAAATTAGTTAAGCATAGAAACACTTGAGATGCATTATATTCATAGGCTACCTAAGCTCTTCCTCATCTATTGTATCTAGCCTACTTGCCCAAAAACCATATTTTTTCATAATAATAAAGGGTCCCATCCAATTGGCTTCAAACTTGTCTTTCTTTTTATTCCCAAAATTATTGTTCTTCTGATTCTCTTTTAACACTAGATCACTAATTTCAAATTCTTTAGGGAGAATTTTTTTGTTATAACTATAGTGTAGCTTATTCTAATGTATCTTGAATTTTCTCATCCAATAGGTCTAGATCTTACAATATGACAAATATATACTCGTCATCAATGATATTCTACAAATTCATGCATAGAGAGGGCAAATTGATATCTATATGGATAATGGCCTTAGAACCAAAGACTAAGGAGAATGATGTGGCTCATGTAGGCATGTAGATACTAGTAAAGTAAGCCCACAAAGATAATAACAATTATAAATGTCAATTGTGACTAGTGCCATTGAAAATCTTCTTTAGAACCTTAATACTGGTTTTTTTTATGCCTTAGTTTGGCCATTACCTTGAGGATAAAATGTTGTATACCTTTTATGCTTAATATGGAATTTGGTACAGAGGTATTTATCATATTTATTTTTGAATGACCCACCATTATCAGATATAATAGTAGAGGGAATTTCATATTAGTAGATGAGGTGATAGTAAATGAACTTGTAAATTTTCTTATTGGTTATATAAGTGAGGGGAATGGCCTCTATGCACTTCATAAAATATTTTGTAGTAGTTAGGATATGTCTGTGCCCATATTATGAAATGAGGTTTATTTTCCCTATGAAATCAAGTCCTCGTATATAAAGTGGCCATGGTGTAGTTATTGAGTTGAGATCCTTCCTTAGTTATCAGGTAAGGAAGGATCATGGATCAAATCATTGTGTCATTGATAAACATCACACTTATTGACATGTTGAAAAGTAGTTGTCTCCATTATTGGCCAATAATACCTAGTTCAAAGGCATTTCTTGGCAAGGACCATGCCTCTAGTGTGGGCCCCATAAATTCCTTTTTATACATCCTTAAGTGCTAATTTGGATTCTCCCAAAGTTAAACAATGAAGTATCAATCCATAATAGCCTCTATTATAGAGTGTATTACCAAATAAGGTATATCAAATAACTTTATGAATAAATGCTATGTGTTGGTTTTGTGATAGGTCAACAAGAAGAATTTGGTCATGGAGGTAGGTGTATAGGTCTTGGTACCAAGGGAGATCAATACCAATAATATCACATACCATCTCAAAATTTGGTTGTATGTGAGCTGGTAAAATAAGGTTTTTAATAAGGAAATGATACTTTTTTATAATGTTAGACACTACTATCATAGAACCAATGATTTCCATGGCATATGTTAATCTATTATTAGCCCTAGGTATTTATTCAAACTAAATACTTTAAAAATGAGGATTTAGTTTGTCAACCATACCTTTTTAGGGTACAAATTTTCTCATTTTTGGTTTGGTATTAGTTTGTATACTAATTAGTGATTAACTAGGAAACCTCATACACCATTAACTATTGAATATTCCATTATATGGTAAGACAAAGTCTTATAAAGAGTGCTTCATTCTCATACATTTTATTGGTGTCTTGGAAGATAATGTGTAATGCCTTGGGAATGATATCCCTATGTGTTGTGATGAAAAAAATATCATCTCAAGATCCACAAGATGTGAATGACTGATTGAATTATAATTTCCATTGATTGGATTCAATATATACTACTTCTAGGGTTAATATTGACTCATCTAAGAAATCAAAGATGAGTGGTTTCATATCTAATAAAATATATTTAGCCAACTAATCTACAACAACCTATTAGAGTTGCCTTAAATAATAAATATTTGAGCAGATCAATCTTGGATATAATAATATTCTTATTATTTAATATGTAGTGATACAACATCTGGGAATCAAACACCATTAATAAATGAGCCTTTTTAATTAGTGTGCAGTTTTTTTCATATGCTACAAGTGTCCAACTCAAACAATAAATTACATGTTATTTATCATGCTCATCATGTTGAACCAAAAGTGCCCCAAGGCATGTTATATTTCAAATATTTAAATGATTAATGGTCTTCCTAGTGTATGTTGCATCAATATTGGTGGGTTGGCCAAATAGTTCTTAAACTCTTAAAAAACCTTATGACAACCAATATCCCACTAAAATTTTACACCTTTCTTCAAAAGGTGAGTAAAATGATGGCATCTATCATCCAATAATGAGATGAAATAACAAATGGACTAGACATTACCCTATAAGCTATGGAGTTTCTTCAAATTAGAGGGAGGAGGTATTTTCATAATGGCTTTGAATTTTTTGGAATCAACTTTAATGCTCTATGTGATATAGTAAATCTAAGTAATTTCCTAGAAGTGATACCAAAAATTCATTTCTTAGGATTGAGGCATACCTTATATTCACAAAGTCTCTCAAAGATTATTCATAAAACTTTGATGTCTTGTACCTATTTTTTATTTAGCTAGGATTTCATCCACATAGTCCTCAACAATATCATGTATCATGTCATGGAATATAATAGTTACGCCATGTTGATAAGTTGCCCCATCAGTATTCAAGCCAAATGACATGATTTGATAACAAAATGTCCCCCATAGAGTGGTGAATGTTGGTTTTTATCTTTAAGTACAATCTTAATCTGATTATATCCTAAGAATCCATCCATGAGAAATAACATTTCATATCCTACTGTTGAGTAAATTATCATATTTATGTTTAGTAAATGGAATTCATCCTTAGGCATACCTTGTTAATGTCTCTAAATTAATTACACAAATAAATTAACTAAGGTTTCTTGCTTACTAGAATAATTTTATAGATCTATTATTAATAATGAAGTGGTATAATGAAACATTATCCTAATAGTTTTTTATCTCTTTATTAACCAAGATAGTAATGTGCATGTGCATTTTTTGTAGCTTTCATTTGATCAGTTTGGCATCTAGGTGTACCACTAAAGATGGGTCTAAACCCAATATGTTTACATAGAACCATGTGAATATGTCAATGAAGTAATTTAAGATAACAATAATGATTTCACATTCATCAACATTGAGGGATGTTCCTAATTAAATCATTTTGGGGTAATCATAGATACCAATGTTTACTTTTGTGGTATCTTCTACAAGGAATGTAGAACCATCTTCAATAATAGTTGGCAAGGATGTAAATTAATCTTATTTAACTAATTATAACTCAAAGGGCTCACCTATGTAATAATAATCAGAATCAACTATGTTTAATAGTGTCTAATTTATACAATATTCTAGATAGTCTTGCACCAATTCTATAAATATTCTATGTTCTTATTCACTAATGTCAGACCCAACTATAATTCTTAGACTTGGAGGACACTGAGCTTCTTGAGGAGGTGAGAAAACTTACCTATCTAGGGGTACCTAAAGTAGGTTTTCACCCATGGACTTGTCTATCTCTTTACTTTTTCCTAGATCCAAAGGCATCTTAAAGAGGTTTCCACCAGAGTATCTCAATGTTTTAATTTTTTCATGACCAAGTAAGTTTACCTATTCTCAAAAGTAGGTAGCAATTTACAAGGTGAATTAAAAACCTTGTTTATGATCATGATATAAAAACCTATATCTAATACCAATAAATTTAGAAATGGACTCTTCATTCTAAAATTCATCCAATGGTATAATGGAATCTTTTTGGTCCCTATAGATTAGGTTAGGAAAATGGAGGGAAAGGGGATAATAGGATTGTGATGGTAAGAATGACCTTGGTATGGAACAAATTGGTATTAACCAAATCATCGTACATTATATAATGGAAAGCTATATCACTATCAAGATTATCTTCATTAGTTGATGATGTATTATCACTCTCAAAGCATATGGAGTCAACCCTAGGTGGTGTGAATCCAAGACCTTGATTTCCTATGTGTGTTGTCATGTGTAATCACTAAAAGTGTCAATTAGATGCTAAGATTTTCATTTAATTTATCTTATCCTTAGGCTTACCATAGACATACTATAGAGATGTATTTCAATCTATTTAATAGACCTTGTTCATTTACATCCAATCAATACATAGTCCTTGAATTGTCACCTCTAACCCTAGTCCAACTTTCCTAGAAGTATATAAAAAGGACATTAGCACCACATTTGGGACACTAAAGCCACATGGTGTTAGTTTCTCCAATTGGGTGTTACTATCCTTAGCCCTAACTCTTCCTAATAGATAATTTTTCAAACATGTACCCATCTTAAGGTTATCCTAAGCTCATTTCATTATCCACACAAGTAATATAAAAGTATAATCCACCTATATTCATTAGATACAAAATGTATTCAAACCTAAGACAAAGCTATGCAAAATCAAGGTATATTATCCCTATTATGCCCTACTTTTTACATACTACCATCTAAGATAACCCTAAGTCCAATTTTCAAGCATTTAAAATGTCAAACACATTCAAGGAATACAATTCCACTCTCATTATAGAATTCACTTTTCATACATCAACACTAGATGGGAGAAATATAGTGGACTTGATCCTTCTTTGGAGTATTGATATGTAGAAAACTCTCTACATATCAAGGTGTTGGGGATGTCCAATCCATCCTATTAACACACTCAAATCTTGCTCATATCACACTTGTAAAGATAAATATGTTTTACACATGTTTATAGGTATAATACATAGCTACAGGGTTAAGTCTTAAAGGAATGGAGCACATAGACATAGGTATAGGTGCTCCTTAAAAAAAGAATAGTCTTAAAAAGAGGACATTAGTTCCACATCTTGGACACTACACATGAAATGTGTTACTATCCAAACTGGGTGGTGTTGTCCAATGAATAGAAAAATATTAAAAACCTACTTCAAACACTCAGAACTACTTAGATTTCAAGTTTCACAACTTAGATCATCTGTAATAGATTATTTTTATCTAAGTCTATATTTCTCCCTATTTATTGCTATAATTAGAAAGTCAATCAATGTCAAATTCATTTACAAATTAGTAGGTTAATTATTGAAATCTATTTGAATAATTTAGACATCTCATCCATTTAACCAAACATAGGTAATTACTCTTGTAAAACCCTAAAAGGTTAAATCATATGGTGAACCCATCTTACTTTAAGCATTGCATAAAACCCTAGCTACACTAATTCCTAATTTTATGTAATAAATTTAGAGTAAAATACTTTTGTTTTTTTATCATTTTATTTAGATAACCTAGTTAAATAAATTTAATTTTATATTAGGGTTTCAATTTATTTTACATTTAATTTAAATTGTTTTAAAGAAACCATATCTTTCAAAAAACCCTAACCCTAGATGCTCTTAGGGTTTGTATCCTTTTTCTCATATTTTCATCAGCTACTATTAATTATTTATAATTAATATATTATATTATATTATCTATATTTAAATTTAATTTATATATGCCATCTAAAAATGTTGTCTCTCCTCCCTTAAGAAAAATTGCTAGACTAGGTGGTAATCTTATAGATCACATTATGATTCCAACTATCCAAACCTATAACAAGGACAAGGAACCTATTTTAACTCCATATATTAATCCTTCAAATATTGATTACATTTTATTTGATGATAATGCATCCAAGGATGAGAAATATAACTATGAACAAGATCAGATCCATATTGAGTATCAAGACATACTACCTGTACTTAATGATAATGATATAGTTATGAATAAATATGAGGTATTACATAGCTTCCAAGATAGAATATAGGAATATCCCCATGATCATGCATAGATTTTATAGGACATATTAGAAATAAAGAATAAAAATAGAAATGGTCAATATTCTACCCCTCCATTTAATGATGTTGTTAAACCTTTAGTGGGTCCCACTCAACCAACATAGATAGCACAACCAAAACTTGTTATTTGACCATCAGTGATAAATACTCCACTTGTGGCTAGTTAATCTCCTATTTATGCACAATCATTTATGTAGTAGGTTCTTTATTTTTAATCTAAAGTGTTACATCTTGGTTAAGGAGTAGATAAGCCTTCTCATGCCTTAGATTCCAACATTCTATTACATACACCATTAGCATATCACATTGCATCAACTCCTTTTCCATCTAGTTTTGTATCACCCAATCTCACATTATATTATGGAAAGGGTGACGCAAAGCATCACCTTTGAGCCTTTCATGTAGCATGCTTGGATTATGTGTCCAATGATTGGATTCTTATGAAGCTCTTTTCATGAAGTATCAAGGATTATACCTTACATCGATTCTATGATTTTCCTAACCAATTTATTAAAAAATTAAATACTTTGGTAGATATGTTCCTATCACACTTCTCTAACAACATAAGTGACAATATATCATATTCAAAAGTAGTAAAACTAAAGTAAAGGTTAAATTAACACATAGTAGTTTGTCTTATGGTACAAGACAATCTTATCAAAATTGACTAGCCCCATGACAGATAGAGAACTTAAAGATATATTCAAATATATTATATTAACACAACTTTATGAATTAATATTATTCAATAAGTTTCCCATATTTATAGACATGTGCCACATAGTTAAGGAAAGAGAACTTAAGCTCTTAGCAATGGGCACACTCAAATATACAAAAGAATCAGATTTAACTATTAAGAGTTCAAGAAAATCTCTATATAAGGTCATGACCATAGAGAATAAAATAGATAAAAATAAAATAGTGAATGCAACTTCAGATACTTCTCCTAGATTAGTTTTATCATATCCTTAGTGTAGAGTATTCACTAATTTACTAGAATCATCAGAATGAGTTATACAACAACTAATAGAATGCAATGTCATATTTCTCCCTCCCATTAAAGAGGTTGATATGAAATGAAATATTTGAAAGATTTATGATTCAAATCCATTTTGTGAGTATCATAAGGCACTAGGACACACCATAAATAGATGCATTAGCCTAAATCATAAGATACAATACTATATTGAGGTAAACATTATTGATGTGGGCACACCCATCAAGGAAACAAAATAACAAATAGATCCAAAGTCACTTAATATATTTTTAGATCCTTTTCCTAAGCATACAAATAATGAGACATGTGCACATTAGGTGTTCATTATAAACACCAAGCTCATCCACTGCCAGCTTCCTATCACATAGTTATAGAGGAAACACATACTTTACATAATATTATTGGATTATATCACACTATAGTGCCACTTAGACCACTTATCACATTTTTAGAGTAGGATATTGTGGATGATGCCATAAATTTACATGTGTTCTTCATATGAGCATATATAGACCACTATTTTATTCATAGTGTCATGGTTGATAATAGGTCAAGCATAAACATGTGCACCATGACACTCCTAAATCACTTGGGATACATATAGTGGGATATAATCCCTATAGATATAATTATTATTGGTTTAAATTTCCATGTTCAGAGCTCCATTAGGGATATGGTTCTTCTATTATAGGTGGGACCAACACACATAACCACTTAATTTCTAGTAGTACCTAGCACATGTGTACTCAACATATTATTAGGTAGTCCATGGTTACAATAGCTCAGGTTCATCCCATATACATTACACTGATGCCTCAAGTATATACATTATAACTAGGTAGTTAAGATTGAGGGTGGCCCATATGAGTATCCTCTTCCTATCCCATAGGCAGTTCCACCATATATTCTCCTCACACTTCTAAGACTGACACCAGTTACACTTCTAGTTCCACTACCAGATATTACATGGTTATCCATTTTAGTAGAGAATAAAACTCCTATATATACATCATAGTGTTTAGCAGAGTCCTGAGAGAAAGATAGGTTTACTTCTATAGTGTCTACATGCATGCATACTCTCCTTTAGAGAACATTACATTAGATATATGTTAAGGATTCTATAGGATCTCCCTCTACACACTTCACACTGAGATCAATTATATTGGGTTCTATGGGTTTTTAACATAGGTCACTTACATCACCTATAATTTCTACATCTATCATATGGGTCCCCAAGACCCCTATAGTTCATATGGCATCATAGTTAGTGCCACAACATCACAGTATCACTACTCAAGTAGCTTTAGGTTTAGATTCTATAACACACCATATCATAGGCTCATAGTTACCCTTTAACACCACATGTGCAATTATTATTCCACTCTTTGAAATAGGTCATGGTGATGGTGAGTCTCTCATGAGATTCATTGGTTAGTATGATTTCTACCCTTGTACATAATTCCTTCTCTCTCTCACTCCTTTTACATAATTTAATTTCATATGCTTGTATATATATATAGCCTATACTTAGAAAACATAAAAATAATATAATTTTTCAAAAATCCAAAAAAATTATAGATTATATGCATTACTTTATTTACATTTCTACTACTTGCCAGATATTGCATATTGCTAGGTATCATAATGTATTTGGATTTATCATACACATATGATTCACTTATTATTGTTGACTGCTTACATATTCCAAACATGACTCCAGTCCACTACACTAATCTAGACTAGCTATCATCTACCCATTGGGGGTATTCACACTGAACTAGGTTTATACATTGATACATCCACCCACTCAGGGCCATCTCTTACAAAATTTCCATAAGCAAGTTATATATTACATACTATACATTCTATTTATGTATTTATTTATCTTGATTTTGATCATTTCTATTCATTGCTCATATTTTTTTTGGTTATCACTAGTTAGCTTCAGTATATATGCACCCTAGCATCTACATAGATTTTTATTACACAGTTATACATGTTTTCATTTCTAGTTCCCAAATTATAAATTATTATGTTATTATGATTTCTACATCTTCAAGGGCATTTGAATATGCCATTATTCCTTGGATTCTATGTCACTTCTCTATTTGTATGCCTTAGACATGTCCTCATGTCCCTTATGTGTGTTCTTTCATGATTTTATATGAGGACATTTAAACATGTCATTATCTATAGTTATATTCCAAATTAC
The DNA here is from genome assembly GCA_037957365.1 of Torreya grandis. Classification (NCBI taxonomy): domain Eukaryota; kingdom Viridiplantae; phylum Streptophyta; class Pinopsida; order Cupressales; family Taxaceae; genus Torreya; species Torreya grandis. Next base: position 426,346 of record JARHVA010002862.1, read on the forward strand.
TTGTTGTTTACATATGTGGATATTTGAACATGTCCTTGTATGTCTTCATTCTAAGATTTAGTGACATGTGCCCATGTCCCTTGTATTATGTCCCCTTGGCCTACTTACTGTGTGCCTCATGTTCTAGTATGTTTGATTCTTTGTATGCTTCGACACCATGACACTTGTATTTTTTTGTTACACACACACACACACACACACACACACACACACACACACACACACACACACACACACACACACACACACACACACACACACACACACACACACACAATTTTCATGCCATGAAAACTCTCATGCATCTACCTATCCTATTTGGGAGCCTTGATGGACATCATGCCCCACCCCCTAGGTAGTTACTCATATTTTGATATTGTTATAAATTTCTTAAATTTATCTTGACAGCCTTGTCTAATGCTAGATTATAACATACATCTTAGATTTAATACTATTGATCAAATACATTTACATTCTAATATTATGGTTGTATATTATATTGGAATATCATACTCCAACTAATACATAGTATAGAGATACTTATTTAGAGGGTATTTATTCCACATATTTCATAACTAACCTCAAAAGAGGGGGCATTTACAAGGGCTATCATAGAAATCAGGCTCCTATTTTTATTTTCACATATATGTTTCACTACATAGGCTTAATTATAAAGACCAGAATTAGATAAGACACAAAACATAACAAAGTTTCAATAGTCAATTCAAACCACATAGACATTAAACCATGCAGACAATAGCACCCAAATTGGGAGACTAGCACCATAGGAAGCTAATTTCCACTATAGGGAAATACTATCTAGTAGCCCCAACTTTAGGAAAATCTATTTCATTCATACCAATACACTAAGTACAATACATATTTTCATAGATAATCATATGTTTGGAAATTATGTTTAGATTTAGCTTGAATTCAATAATTTTAATCTAGATTCATACTAGTTATTCAAATTTGGGGGCATCATGTGAGGCATGATCACTCATACATTTAGATTAGTGCATATATTCAATTATTATGTGCTTGATTCAGATTCAATATACTTAGATACCAAATTGGGGGCATGTGCATAGAACATAATTTCCATATACTCAACTTTAGATAGGATGATCAGATGGAATGACAAACTCTATTTCATTATTTATGTTGTATACACTTTCTATCACATTCTAGGCTATCACCAAATTTATGCATTACTCCATCTTTAGTGGTTGGTATTCTAGAGTGGCTGAGATCCACCTAATATACCTAAGTGGCTATACAGTCAAATACATAATTATATTACTTAGCTATATATTATCATCACTTTACGTAGTATAGTTACAAATGCATATAATTCACATAGGAGGTAATGATGGAGTCATGGACTACTCATGTTCTTGATCCACCTATATGAGAGGGTTCAACATACATATAGTCTTAACCAAGCTATTCACAGAAATTAGGATCCACCAAGTAGGGGTGGGAAATGATGGCATCAAAATCATATTGAGTTCTTGAACCACCTATATGAGGATTGAGAAAGCCATCGACTCAATTCAAGTTATTCAATGATATAATCAATATGCACTTTCACACACTTAGGTTGTGACTAGGCTCATGCATTGGTTTACTTACCCAATTAGGTGTACTTGTTCCTCTCCTCTCTCTTTACTTAATTATTTCATTTTAACATATCATTTTACTATTTATTATCTCATTATTAAGGAGTGATTTTTACATGTTTCATTATAGGACATTGCTTTGGATCATGTTTAACATGCATAGACCCAGATTCACATATTTAAACTCAGCTATATGGGCTTCACTTCCAAGGTAAGTCCAAGTATGCTTCTTTTTCATTCATACTAGTCATTTCACTTTATTGCATTACTAGAATAAATTTGGGGAAAATTTAATCACCTAAAAGTGGTAATTGGATTCTAAGAGTGTCTCTTGAGTTACTTTATCCCTAGGCTTGTCATAAACCTATTCTATAGCATTAGACTTATATTTATATCCATTTAGAAGACCTTGTTCACTTATAACTAGTCAAGATATAGTCTCTATATTTTCACCTTTGACCTTAAACCAAATTTCCTTGAAGTCTATCAAAAGAACATTAGTGTCACATTTGGGACACTATACCCACATGACACTAATGTCCCCAACTAGTCGCTACTATCTTTAGCCATAATGCTTCCAAAAATATACTTTTTCAAATGTGTTTCCCTTTTAAGGTTACCCTAAGCTCATTTTCTTATCCACATAAATAACATAACTCTATTAATATAAGTCTAATCCACATATTCACTAGATGTAAAATTGATACAAAAGCTATTCAAACCTAAGGCAAAGTTATGAAAAATCAATGTACATTATCCCTATTCTACCCTAATTTTTGCATACTATGATCTAAAACAACTATAAATATAGTTTTCAAGAAATATAAATATCAAGAACATTCAAGGCATACAAATCCACTCTAATTTTAGCATTCACATGCACATACACCAAGCACTATATGGGAGATCTACATCAGACTTGATCTCTCTTCAAAGAATTGGAATGTAGGGAACTCTCTACATAATGGGGTGTTGAGGATGTCTATTCCATCCTAATAACACACTCAAATCTTTCTCATATCACACTTGTAATGATAACTAGGTTTTTCACATCAAATCAAGATTTACAAGTATAACACACAACTACAAGATTTGGTCTCAGAAGAATAGAATACATAGACACATGCACAGGTGCTCCCTAAAAATGAGAATAGTCTTGAAAAGAAGATATTAGTGACACATATTAGACATTATACATAGATGGTGATACTATCCAAATAGGGTGCTACTATCCAATAAATAGATAAATATAAGAAAACTTATTATGACACTCAAAACTACTCTGATCTCAAGTTTTAAACATAGATCATCTACAACCGTCTATTTTTAGCTAAGTATATATTCTCCCTATTTATTGATATAATTAAAAATTTAATCAAGGTCAAATTCACTTACAAATTATTAGGTTAATTATTACAGTTTGTTTGACTGATTTAGACATCTGATCTTTATAACTAAACATAAGTGATTACTCTTGTAAAACCCTAAAAGGTTAGATCATCATGGTATAGGTTCAAGAATTCCTTATGATTTTTCCCCCAAACCTTTTCCTATATAGCCTATATTTTCCTTGATTATGTTAGTAATAGAGTGTTTATCACTTTAAAAGCAAGCAACAAAACATTCACTATACAACCAAGATCTTTCAGAACTAATTTTTCAATCTTGATTTGGTGATGTATCTTTTACACACATAATTTTTGGGCCCACAAAAAATAGGTTTTGTCCTTCTATAGGATTTTGTTAGTTTTTTAACATGAAAATCATCTTAAATGTGATATGTAGCTATGCCAAATTATTTAATGGTAGAGTGGGAGGAAATTAATTTAGGAATGTATTAAAATAAGTGGATGCTAGGTCACTATGGTCAATGTAATTAGATTTTGGAGATTCAAGAAAGTTTATTTTATTCTTCTTGCCTACAAATTCAATGCTAGGATACTAATTTTATTCCACATACTCATTTTCTAGGTTCTTGTAATACTAGTATGGATGTAGATCATTAGGAATAGTGACCTCTAATCCTAAATGGGGGAATTTAATGTATTGGTTTAATGTGGAAGGGATTGATCATACTTCATGGATACAAGGATGCCCAAGAATTAGATTATAATCTAGTTCTATGTCAATGACATGGTAAAGGGTGATGTGGATGACATGCCTAATAATGATAGGTAGACAAGTGGTACTTAACATACTTTCTGCATTATCATAGGCTTTAATTGTAATGGTATATGGATGCATATCCACCATTGTATATCTTAAATGATGGTTAAACTTCAAAAAATCTATATTTAAACCTAAACCATTATCTATGAGAACCCACTTGAATTTTTGGTAGGAAATGATGGCTTCAATATACAAGGGATTATTATGGAGGGGACCAAATGATGGCATATCTCATTGATCGACTGTAAGTTGTTTACCTAGGGAGAATTAAACCACAAGTGCTTGGAAATAGGTTGGATCAATGCCATTAGGTACCTTGGACCATTGGAGAAATTTATTTACTATTGCTTTATAAAATTCATATGTACATAAGAGATCTAGGATATAAATTTATGTAGGTGTTTTACTTAGTTGTTCACCAATATTATATGTCTTCTCAGTATAAGGTAAATATGGTTTGTATTTTCGTAGTGTAGATTCTTGATTAGAATTGGTATTGGAGGAAGGAAAAGGGCCTTGGAGGGTAACTGTTATATGAATTTTTATGATTGTGAAATTTAAAGTCAAGAAAGAGTTATCAAAATTATAATAATGAGGAAGAGGTCTAGAAATAGTAATTCACAATGGTCTAAGATTTTGAGGAATGTTAGATGGTGTGTTTAGTGGTGTATTGACATAGTAAAAAAATAGGAAGGGGTTATTAATCCCTCCCTCTCATAAAAGGATATTTATGTGAACAAGTCTCCCAATGTTTTAGTTCCTAGGTCTTGGTATGTAGGGTAACCCAATCATCTCATTGTGACCATTCCATTTCAAGGGGCCATTACTAGTGAAACTACGTCCAAATGATGGATTAAGTTACAAACACTCTAAGACTCAATTATTCCATCATTAATCTATTAAACAATGCTTAAATGATGCTAGACAACATTCAATAATCATGATTAAATATTAGATACATATTAATATTAATCCTAAATTAACATACTGATAAAAAGAGAGAGTAAAGCAGGAAATGTAGGGAGGAAGAGAGAAAAAACTATGTTTCCATAGAGATGAATCTAAGGCATTCGGTTGGAAAAATATCATAGAAACCAATACTTAGCTAAGATAGACCTAAGATAACTCTAGATAAAGGATGATACAAGAGTTTAGGAAGAATTTGTTGACAACAAGAAGGAGCATAACCACCATAAACATGTGTAGGATATGAACACTTGGCTCCACAATAACCAAAGTTCAAGATATTTCATTTTGATTAATCAATGGAAAAACTTAAAATGACCATTCAACTATAGAATTTACTCTCATAATATCAATAAAAACATTACACTAGGAAATCATGAAAAATGCTTGGTCTAATAACTACACTTAAACACTGTTGAATAGATTAGTGGTGGACCAATGTTGAGATTCTCCATAGTTATTAAACCAATTATTTTTCATTATTTCGTAGTTCATTATTTTTCTTGTTATTATGAGAGTGAATTATTTAGTTTAATGATCATTGTAAGTCTCACCATTGATTAATCAAAATGTAATATCTTGATATTTTTTATTGTTTTAGATCCAAGTGTTCATATCATACACATTTATATGGTGGTATACTCCTCCTTGATCTTAGCAACTTCTCCCCAAACTCTCACACCATCCTCTGGATGTAATTATACTAGGTCTAGCTCAACTAAGGATTGGTTTCTATGATACTTTCTCACTAAATTCTTCAACTTCATCTTTGTGATAACAAGGCCTTTATTCTCTTCCTCCCTACCTTTCCCCCTTTTTAAAATTTTTATCAGTATATTAGTTTAAGATTAATATAAATCTATCTATAAAGTTTAATCATGATTTATAAATGTCATCCATCATCATTTAAGCACTTTTGATTATATTAGTGGTGGATTTATCGAGTCTTAGAGTGTTTACAACTTAATCCATCATCTAGATTTAGTTTCACTAGCCATGACCTCTTGAAATAGAATGGTTGCAATGAGCCAATTGGGTTACCCTACATACCAAGACATAGTAACCAAGACCTTGGGGAGCTTGAATAATGACCCCTAAGTATCCTTTCAAGAGAGGGAAGGATTAATGACCCCTACCTAATTATTGGATGTATTAATATACCAATCAAGATGTTTTAAGACTATAAGGAGGGATTAAATAGTGTATTTCAGACTTTTCTTTTATCTATAATATCTTAGTATAATTGTTTTATAGGTTATCTAACATATTTTTTTTATTTGAGTCTTATAATGTCTTTAACTTGTCTAGGAATACATAGTTATTTTTTGGAAATTCTAGGACCCTCCCATGACTTGCCCAAGAACCCCCATAAATTTTATGTAAAGTATATCCATGATGGGAGTTCAATTATTGAAGAACACATCCAAGAATTTAGAGAATTCATTATCAAAAAGTAGATTCAACATGAATATGTGGCTTATCACCTATTCCCTTTTTCTTTGTATCAAACTCCTTATTCTTGGTTCTTTGGTCTACCAGAAAGGTGTATCACAACATTGGCCATCTTTTAGAACCTATTCCTTAACCCTTTTATTATGCCCATTGACCATTTTTTCTTGTTCTACCAATTTAACACATTTTATAAAGGTCATGATAAGCTAACTAATTTATTCAACCATAGATTCCATCAATTATACACTAAGGATAGGGATCCTTTCCTAAAAATAGAGGATGAATCAATTGGGTTATATCTCCAAACCTTAGATCCTCTTACTGCCATGTTTATTAATATGAGACCTTATGCTCTCACCTCATTAACATTAGTCTACCAAGAGGTTGTTTATTTAGAGTAACAGTGAATGACTCAGGGTATTTATTCCCAGAGTCCTTTAATTAGCATGCCCATAAGTCAGCCCATGGACTGATTTGTGCATTACCATGAAGTGTTTCCCCAAGATTTTACCAACCAAACCTCATAGACTTGACAAATGAGAGTCTTGCTTATTTATTTAATGCAAATAACTTGATTAATTTTATGTACAATCCTCAAGATACTTCTTATAATTTTAGTGATTATTTATCTTTTTTTGCTTTTACTAATCAAGTATCATTTCTTGTTGGAAATAATCAAGATGAAATGCATAATCCAAGATGTAAAGATTCATATCACAATGCCCCATCTATATTCTATGAATATAGTTCCAACAATAATGTAAAGGTTATCATGCATGATGAGGACATCTCATCATATAAGCATGATCCATTATATGAATGCCACTTCAGTAATGATGATGACCTCAAAGATGAAGAAGTAGTAGTTGTAAGAGGTGGTCTAGTGGCTAAAAAACAAATTGATAAAGAGAAATCCACACAAAATGAATAAGATAACATATCTTGTGATCCACCATAATAAAAATTGGATGAGTTGGATCCATTGGATGAGGAATATACATGATATGCATCTAAATTATTCTTACCCTTGACTACCACTATTACTTTTAATGGATCGATCCAAGATGGTCAACATCTCTATGGTAGTAATGAGACTTTCCTTGCATCATCAATAGGGAACATAGTAGAAGAAGTAAACCAATTAAAAAGAGGTTGTCCATTTGAGGAAAATGAGTTGGAAGAATTCAAAATTTATGATTTCAGTTCTCATTTCTACATCACATCCAAAGTAGTTGATATCACTCAAATACTTCTCTCGATAGCAAAGGTAATCAAAATGAGAAGTCATGAACATAGTGGCCTGAATGAATAGGTCATGCCAGTGGAAGTTTAAGATGAGAATGAACTTATTTAACGAAACTCTCCATATAATTCAACCACTGATGATAAATTTATAAGGTCTCTGATATGAAAAGAATCTAAAACACTCCCATACCCTCCTTATAACATCAAAATAATGTTGAATGGTGTTTCACTAATAATTAGTTAAGGGTTATTAATCCCTTCCTCTCTTGAAAATATAATTGTGTGAACAAATCTCCCCAAGGTCTTGGTCACTAGGTGTTGGTAATAAAGGTAACCCAGTTGGATCGTTGAGATAAAACTATGTTAAAGGTATCTGGTGTGTATCTCAGACATATTGAGATGCATTCAAATAAAGAGCTTATGGCTAAGAAACCAATACTATGTTTTAAATATGAATAAAAAACTGATTCAAAATGAAATGTCTATTGCTTATAAGTTTAAGAATGCATAAATGAGTAATAGGTAAGAATAAACAATAAACATAAACATTAAACTTAGAGTGCAACTTAGAAACTAAACTAATATAAACTAATAGGCTGATAAAAAAAGGGAAAAGATAGAATATTAGGGAGAAAGAGAAAAACATCTCTCTTTCTAATGTTAGCCAACCTGGTTCTATTGAGTAAACAAATCTTTGAGTAACTAGTACTTATTTGAGTTATACTTAACATAACTTCAACTAAGGATGGTGCAAGATTCTATGAAATGTAGTAATAGATCCAAAGAGGAAAACATAGTCACCATATACATGTATCAACTAAGTCTATCAAATTAGAAAGATTTTAGATAAATATGTTTATATTAAAGATTATTTGGGATTCATCAATTGCTTAGTGAGATACATACTTAGCTTAAAAACATATTTGACTAATAAAACTAATCTAGAAAGTATGGAAATGCATGAGAGGAAATGACTGGTACACTTCTCTAAGTTATAATCTAAAAGGATCCAACATAAGCATAAATTCCTCAATCCTAAAGGGATCAACCTTTATTGCATTAAAGAGTTAATATTATATAGGCATTAAGGCTTGATGATTTCAAATGAAAATTTGAATTCAAATATAAATTCCCCAACTAATGGGGTAGTTATAATAATCATCAATATAGTTGATGGATTATGGTTGAACAAGCAGCTAAAGTTCCTTGATCGATTGAAGGTGTGGCTAGAATTTATGCAATCAAACCATGCCTCTATTGAAATTATTGTAGTTGAAAGTAGTTGGGATTGCATCGAGGCATTAAGGCTTGATGATTTCAAATGAAAATTTGAATTCAAATATAAATTCCCCAACTAATGGGGTAGTTATAACAATCATCAATATAGTTGATGGATTATGGTTGAACAGGTAGCTAAAGTTACTTGATCGATTGAAGGTGTGGCTAGAATTTATGCAATCAAACCATGCCTCTATTGAAATTATTGTAGTTGAAAGTAGTTGGGATTGCATCGAGACTATCATTCACCAATGTGTATGTGTAATAAATTTCATTATCTCTTTAATACTGAGTTTATCTTTATCAATTATGATTGATTCCACTATGCATACCATGCTAACCATTCTTATCTTATTCATGATTTAGTTGGACTATGGTTTGATTATACAAATCAAATTATATGCATAGTCCATTCTCAACCTCTTGGTGATTTTGATGGATAAAAGACCCATAAAATTTGAGTTCATGATTTATTAGATATATAGCCAACATGTCCTTAGCTTTGGTGGGTTTCTATGATATTTTATCAACTAGATACTTCAGCTTCATCTCTATAGTAGCAGGGCCTTTCTTTTCTTCCTCCTTACCCTTCAATCTTTTCTCTTTTTTATCAATATGTTAGTTTAGGATTAATATAAATCTATCTCTAATTTTTAGCCATGATTATTTAATGTCATCCATCATCATTTAAGAACTATTGAATAGATTAATGGTGTATCAATTGAGTCTTAGAGTGTTCATAACTTAAGCCATCATACAGAGTCAATTTCACTAGACATGGCCCTTTAAAATGGAATATCTTTAATGAGCTAATTAGGTTACCCTACGTACCAAGACCTGGTAACTAAGACCTTGGAGAGACTTGTTCTTACTAGTCTCCTTTTAGGAGTGGAAGGGATTAACAACCCCTACCTAATTATTGACACTATCAAAATACCACATCAATACAATGTGCAAGGAATGACCTTGATAGTAAAAACATAGTTACTTATAACACACACTACAATAATGTCATAATCGTATGGTACATTTTGATATCCAATTTAGTTGGTTTGGTTGTCATGATCTTGATTACATTTGGCTTGGTTTTAATTTTGGCCTTGTCCTTGATGCTAATTATGACCCTATCTTTGATTCTAATTGTGTCCTTACCCTTGATTTTATTTATTCCTTTTTGTTGATTTTTGTTCTTGAGAAAGGGTTTTTTGTAAATACCAATATCTTGATTTGTATTATGTGCCCTTTTATCTAGCTTAATTTCTCAATTTTTAATCAAATCTTGGATAAGGTGCCTCAATTTCATGAATCTATAGATGGAATGGTTAGACATGTGATATTAATCATAATAATCATTATCTCAATACCATGTTGGCTCGGGTTAACCCTTTGGAAAGGTTTTTGAAACAAGGAAAATAAACATATTAGTGACTACTATTTTTTGGAATACCACCTCAACAGGCTCCCTGAGGTCATTAAAAAATATTCCTTGGTAGTGTCCTCAGTGTGGGTCTAATCCTTCCAATGTGAGTAGAGGATTAGGTGGGGTACTTTCGGTAGGCAGTGGCTACACCATTTTCACATGTTTTACTTTTATGACCCCATTACCAACCATATTTTTATTCTTAATTAATGTCTTGAACTTTTTAATTACACTTGCTTGAATTGGTACTTGATTTTGAGTTGGCATTTGAGCTTGAGAGTATATCTTTACAAGACCCTTATCAATAAGTGCCTTTTCAATTTTCACCCATTTTTTAATTATTTATTTAAATTTTTTTGCATAATGAAGTCTTTATTTATGGTCAACCTCAACATTTAGGTTCTATGCAAAAATACCTGCTAACTATTTCTCTAGAAATTTATGAAAAAAATGACTAGTTAGGGTTCTCCAACTTTGTAAATAGGTTGAGAAAATTTATCCTCCCCATTTCTTAACATTACATAAATCAACTACCATCAATTTGTGTTTTATATTTTAAGAGAAGTGATTTATAATTTTTTTGGAGAAGTCATCAAAAGTGGTTACCAATCCCTTTATAAGTTTGAAATCCACTCCAAGGCTTGTCCACCCAAACTATTTGGAAATAATCAAAGTAAATAGATACTATTGTAAGCTACTTCTTAGAATGTTATAAAAATACCTATAAATGCTCTCTTGGATCACCTTTCCCTTTGTATTTTTTAACATTTTATATCTCTAAATGAGGGGGGAAAGGTACTTGGATAAAACTTAGGTCAAAATTATAAGGTCATATTTCATTAAATTATAAGGTTATATTTAATAGTTTTAGAACTAAACTTGAACTTGAAATTGGATTTTTAGAGTTGGATTTTGACATAAAGAAATGCAAGTTTGAAACCAAAAATAGAATGGGCATCATAATAGTACCAAATGAGATAATATATTATTCCAATTAGAAGGTGTAATGCCATGAAATGGCCAATGATGATTTGGAAAAGTGGATAACATAACACCTTAGTGTGTAATATGTGAGAACATGTTTTAAGACTTATTTATAGAACTTGACGTATTTATTTTGAGTGTGGTTGTGGAAACAAAAATGGTTTTGACAAGATACTCAATAAATCATGATCATATCTTATAAACTGACATATGTTGATGTCTTAATCAATGAGTCCTTTATATACTCACATTTGAGAGGATTAAAAATTTAATGGTTCATTGAGTAATTAAATCAATTACGGTGTCATTTTAATTTCACATATTGATGTGATTTTTATGCACACCATGTCCTAAATGAGGGATCCTCTAAAATTTTAAGATCTCAATAGTGGTAGAATCCATTTTAGGGCACAAGTTGTAGGCATGGGTTAAAATAACTAGGTGGTAGAATAGTTCATTTGAGCATGCAGGTTGTTAACTAGGTATGTGGGTGAGTGAAACCTAAAATAAATCAAAACATATTTGAGTATGATGAATGTAATTTTAAGATAAAGTGGGTAAATCTTAAAATAAACACCAAAAGGGGGAAAGTAAAGCAAACAATAAGGCTCTATGGTCACAAGAGGGATTACTTACAAGCTAGTCTCATTTGTGGATAAGTGTCTTGAAACAAATGTTTATAGAGAGTAGATATTACTCACATGCTTACAAACATAATGAGGGAGTCCAAGGATAAATGATATAGTAAACTCTAAAATCTTAGCTAAAGTATGATCTTATTTAGAGTATCTATTTCACATCCTTATTATATAATATTATAGATCAGATTAGAGAGGTATCTAAGGCATGTAATGTTCACTTTTAGAGAGCTATATTATGGAATACACTTCTACACCCTTAGAGAAATGAAACATTCAACCTTATTGCATAAAATTAACAATGTTTTCAAATCATCAAATAGATATTCCACATCCTATTTCAGTATACATTACTAATAACAATAAGGAATCCTAAGTAGTATTCACACACTTAAAATTACTAGATTAACCAATAGAAAAATAAACACAATTGATCACACATAATTGGATCAAAAAAGAATTAAAACAATTGCATGACAATCAAAAGATATTTTTTTGTATTGATAAAATTTCAACCCCCTTAGAATTGGAGAAATAAAACTATAAATAGATTTGGGGAGGGGTTGCCTCATCATGTAAATCTATGAAAAATACCAAAATTATAGATAGTAATTAGAATGAAAGTTCCACTTGGATACAAACTCTACATATATAATAAAATATGGATAAAACTATGTCTTTATAGTAAGACATGTACTTACAAAACCACCTAATGTGTTCATGTTATGAGACTCTATAATTAACTCTTACATGCATTCATAGATTTGAAATAAACATTGGCTACATTAATCAATTTCCATGAAAAAATACATATAATATTAACTCAAAAAGACTAAGGTTTACTCTATTTGGGAATTGCATGGTTGGTAGAGTAGCACTTGAAGTGGTTGGCATAACTAAAGTAATAATAGTAGTTGAAATACAAGACAACATTGAACTAGAATCTCAAAACATGGCCTATTTATTCTCTTCCAAATCCTAATAATGATTTTATGTGACATCATATTGAAATTTTATTGTATCCATGTTCAGAAGAGATGTCTTATGAACCTTAGTGACTTTCATCAATATATGTTTATGCTCAGCCTTCATAGTTATGAATTCCACCCAAAAAATCTCCACGTCAGTCACCTTTGTTTATCAAAACCAATTTCCCTCTCAATTTCCTCCAAAATACACCCCTGAAGACTATTTGAAATTTGAATATATTTATTGGAGTAACTTGTCAAAATTATCCCTAACCATTAACTTCCCTAAAGTGTCCCTACCTTGACATAACTTTAATTCTTCCAAAATTTGTGAAACCCATTTCTCATGCTCAATGAACTTGATACCTAATATCAAGCTTCACGTGTTCTAATGATCACCAATTTGAGAGCATTGACTACCTCAAGTGGCTTCATTAGGTCTAGATGGTATAAGGCCTTATTGGATATATATAACACAAGGAAGTTTAGTTTATTTTCATCTTCTTTCAAAGAATTAACTAATTTGGATGTCTCAACTAAATTTAGATATAATTATATTTTCATTAAATTAATGGTGTCCAGAATATTCTATAGCTTGAGGATGACATTTTGGACATCATTTTTTATTGCCTAGGGAACTTGAACAATTTGTTATTTCTCTAGCACTTGATCTAAATCTCATTGAATCTCTTCCCTAGCTTGTTCAATGTATTTGTGGAGTTCAAACAAGGCTTCATTATGTGTTCCCTTCATTATAAAGAGACTCTCTATTTATTTTATTCTTTCTCTTAGGTAGAAAACATCATACCTCTCTTCAAGGATGAAACCCATACCAAATTCATCTTGTATTTTTCTCTTTCTAACCCTTTGTACAGTACTTGTTGAATTATCAAAAATAAAACTTATAGTAGGTATCTTTCTTATTACCAAATTAGGCCTTTAAGTAGCTTGGGATTTTAGTTATATCACCCACTGTGGAACTAATAATTATCTAGGGTCAATGGACTTGGTGTATTGGGTATAAGATTTTGAAAAAACATCTTTTGAGGATAACATTAGTGCCTCCACATAGAATGGGTCTAGTAAGGACATAAAAATGTTTTTTTGTCAATCCACATTACCAAACTTAATCATGAGATGAATAGTATGTGTTGTCTTCTACCAACTCTTATGGATGATATAATTAAATTAGCCTAAGTGGTATTAAAAGGTGTCATTGGTAGACTCAAATAAGTAGAGGGGATAGACAAGAGTGCACTGGTATGTACTCCCATAGTTTTATTGAAATGATCCTTCTTGAAGTTAGGATCCCTTGAAAAAACATTAGAAGGAGTAAAAGTATGACTCACAATAGTTGAATTAGTAGCATGTGGGTGTAACACTAAAACACCATCTAGATACTACTATAAGTGATCAACAAAATTAGTTATAGGAACTAAATAAATAATAGGAGTAGTAGAGGTAATAGCAATTGAAGAAATAACAAGGATTGTAAAAATAATGGGACGTGAAGAAGGTGAAGTTGGTAGATGTAGGATAAAGGGGGATAAAAGGGGGGGTATAAAGCAACACTTTTTTCTAAAAATAATAACAATAGAGCTTGGAAAGAATGTTATAGACAATTTTAAAAGGAATTTGAGAATGACATAATAACATGAATTGTGTGATTTTGAATGTAGTTTTTAAATATATACATACATATATATATATATATATATATATATATATATATATATATATATATATATATATACACACACACACACACACACATTTTTCAATACCTAGATGATAAAAGTGTGCAAAATAGATACATTTATGATAATAGGTTGGTAATTTTGTATGAAAAGATACATTAATTACAGGTGTGTAAACACACTTTTTTTGAGTAAATGAATGAATTTTTTTTATGAAACTTCATATATGGATAGGTGAAATGTTGAATATTTTTTTGGATATTTTGTATTAATTTTTTGTTATATATATATATATATATATATATATATATATATATATATATATATATAATTTTTAAATAATTTTAAAATTAAAAATAGTTCAAAAATTGAAACTGCAAGTGTACAAACATAACTTTTTGACCTTAAGTTCATGAAAATCAATTTTGTTTTTGAAGTCATAGTTGACAATGTGTAGATTGTTGAGATATAAGTTTTATAGGCTTTCAATTAATATTCAATAAGCTATAAGGGAAGTTGTGATGATATGTATATAGTCCATAAAGAGGTATGTTATGTATAAATTAAGTAATAATTATAAATAATATTATAACATTAAAAAAATTCTATATTATAAAACTACACTTTATCCTCTACAAACCCATATAATTTTTTGTTAAAAATAGTAAAATATGTATAATCAAATGTGTCAAAAAAGATTAAAAAAGACTCCTAAATTTATTAGAAACTAAGTGGGTTGATCCATGACTAGTTTCAAGATAGGTTCAAACCTCCCCAAGCTTGTACCCAAGGAAAATTTGGAGGGAAAATGCAAAAACAAAATTGAAATGTTGAAAGGGCATATGCCCTTTGTAAATTACTATACTTTAAACTTAATTTTACTAATTATAAGTTTACATTTAATTTATATTACATTTTATATTATTATAATTAAAATTTTTTTTTACTAAATATAACAAATTAGGTCCAATTTTCATCTTATGAAACCAATTCCAGAGTTGTAAGAGTTACCATTTATAAGTTAGTTTTTCAAAATCTAATCTGTGCAATAATTTATTTTTAAAATTTTAGGATTGGAAGATAGAATGAGAAATGAGGTTAAAAATCATATTACATATGAAATAGATACATATAATTTATTATGACCTATATTTTACCTAATTTAGTATTCCATACTTACTTTACCTACTTAAGTATGATATACCCAATTGAATACCCAAGATTGAAGGTGGATTCTTAAATAATTCATGGGTTTTTCAATCAATGGGTCTATCAATATCCATAAATGACTACCCTATATCATGCAACTTGTAACATACCTATAGTCATGATATGGTCACTCATACATGACATATATTGCATACTTATTACATATATGTATGCATTCATTCATACATGACATCTACTTGTAGTCATGATATGATAACTTATACTAGAAATGAATATAGCTAGTCACCCTAATAGAGTCTATTTAGAATAGAATAAATAGAAACACCATTAACAATTCATTCTAGAAATATACCATTTACTCTAAAAAAATGTTAGATAGATATTCAATCCATGCATTCTTAAATTCCAATATCATGCATTATTCCAAAGTCATGCAGAATAAAGTCATATTCTAGCACTCTAAATTCACATAGGATACTCCTTCATTAACCCTAATCATCCCTAATCACTCCATAATAGACCCTTGTATTCAATTATCATCCCTATTCACTCCCTTACTAGTTCTCATTGTCTCTCATTATCTCTAATCATACCCTCATTAGATATCATAATCCTTTATTGTTGTTAATCACTCCCTCATCAACCCTCATCATCCCTAGTCACTCCATCCCTAAACACTCCCTCATTAACCCTAATCATAGATAATCACTCTCTCATCATCCTTAATAAATCCCATATTAACCATCATCATTTCTTATCATCCTTAGTCAATCTTTCATCATCTTTCATTATCCCTCATCATCCCTAATCACCCCATCCTATTCTATCCTCATCCCTCATTATCCCTAACCATTCCCTCATTGGCTCTCATTGTACCTATCACTCCTTCATCATCCCTAGTCACTCCCTCATCTAGTATAGTGTGTTCTAATCTAGTTTTTAGTTGAAATTTATTTTATATTGAATAATATATTTTAAAGATGAATCTTTAATGGTGTTTTGATTCCTTTTATTCTGATTTTAGTGTACTAGGGTGATTATTCTCATTCATTTCTAGTAGATTATATAAGGTCATGATGGATTACTCTAGGGATAATATTGAATTATTCTCATTGTGAAAATAACATAATATCCTATTTACAATTTCATGGTAGAAATTCATTTTCAATTATGCGGGATGATGACAAATGACGATAGATTAAAAATTACCCATTTGCAACTAATTTATATGAGGTGAAATCCTTCTTCTAGACATAATTATTTCCAAATCTTTGAGTGAAAGGGTTGGAGAATTTTGGATATTTTCATGTTTATGAGTTATTATAAAATAATGATGTGGGTCATGAGTATAAATTATTAACATTTTTTCCATAAACTTTGTTATGGCATGTTTTCTCCATGTATTTAAATCTTTATGCTTGTGTAGGAATTATGATAGGAAAGTGGAGAGGGGGTTGAACATAAATACCAATGCTTTCATCATTCCCCTATGGTGTGGTATCCATAATGTATGTTTAGTGTATGCCATTTAGGTTTCATTTTTAGGGTTTCAGGTTAAGATTTTAGGGTTAAAAGTTTATAGTTTAGTGTTTGGGGTTGATTATTAGGGTTATAGAATTTAGATTTTAAGGTTTAGGGTTTATCCAAATTTAGGATTTAGTGTCTATGTTTTTGAGTTTGAGGTTTTATGGTTCTGGGTTTGTGGTTTAGGTTTCAAACTTCAAGGTTTAGGGTTTAGTGCTTAGGGTTATAGGATTAGGATTTAGTCTTAAGTGTTTAGGGGTCAAGGTTTTGGTTTTAGGGTTTGGGGTTTGATGTTTACATTTTAAGGTTCATTAATTTGAATTTTATATTAAGGGTTTAGTGTTTTAATATTTATGGTATAGGGTTTAAGGTTTAATGGTTTAGTGTTTATGATTTAATATTTTAGGCTTATGGTTTGGTATTTATAGTAAAGGGCTTAAAATTTAGGTTTTATGGCTTAGTTTCTAGGGTATAAAGTCTAGGGTTTAAGTTTTTAAGGTTCTATGTTTAAGGTCTAGGTTTTTGGGTTTAGGTATTATTTTTTGGGGTTTAGGACAAATATATTAAGGTTAAGTACTCAAGTTTTATGGCATTTAGGGTTTAGGTTTAGGGTTTAACATTGAATATTTATGGAGTTTAGGTTTTAGGGGTGATGGTTTAGGTGTAAATGGAGTGTACTAGGGTGATTAACTACACTTATGTCTGGTATGAGTGAAAGTATCATGAATTCTAGAATATGTCATGTATGAGTGATAACATACCTACATGTAGTACTAGGTATGCGGTAGATGTAATGTATGAATGATTATATCATTACTATATATATGATATAGGTTGAATTCTTTAGGCTAGCCATTTATGCATATTGATAGACCCATTAATTAAAAAACCCACAAATTATTTAGAAATTCATCCTGAATCCTCCTTCAAGCCTTTTAAATGAATGTCCCTAGTCACTCATTTCTCTATTTAGGTGAGAATATCCCCTATCCTTTCAAGATATGGCTTATATAAATCCCCCTCTCCTTTATTTATATAGGTGATAACTTAAGATTAGGGTTTATGGTTATAGGTATGATTTAGAAATTTAGGGTTTAAGGTTTATGGTTGATGGTTCAAGATTCATACTTTAAGGTTTAGTGTATATGGATTAGCATTTAGGGTTCAAACTTTATTTTTATGGCTTAGGGATTAGGATATAGGGATTGTAATTTATATTTTATGCTTAAAGGTTTGGAATTTATGGTTTATGGCTCAAGGGATCAAGGGTTTAGCTTTTAGGGTTTGAGGTTTGGTATTTAGGGTTAGGGTTTTGGGTTTATGGTTTCAAACTTAAGGTTTTAGGATTTAGAGTGCAAGGTTCATGGTTTTGATCTTAGGGGTTTGCTTGAGGGTTTGGGGTTTAGAACTTAGTGTTTAGTATTTAGGGTTTGGTATTTAGTGTTGGGGGTTAGGCCTTAGGGTTTAGTGTTTATGGTGTAGTGTTTACATTTTTGGATTTAGGGTTTTAGGTTTTGGGTTTAGGGTTAAATGTTAACAGTTTAGGGATTTAGTTTTTAGATTTTGGGTTTTGGGTTTGGGTTTAGAATTTTTAGTTTAGGAGTTAATGTTTAAGGTTTATAACTTATGGTTTATGGTTATAGGCTTGGGCTTAAGAGTTTATGGATTAAGTGTAAGGGTTTAGGTTTGTAGTTTAGGATTTAGACTTTTGAGTTTAGGGCATGTGTTTTGGCATTTATGGTTAAGGGTTAATGTTTTAGGGCTTAATTATTGGATTTTTGGGTTGAATGTTAGGGATTTATGGTTTAGGGTCTAAAGATTAGGGTTTGGGGTGTAGGGCCTAGGTTTTTAATTTAGGGTTCATTATTCAGGGTTTAGGGTTTACATCTTATCTTTTAGGGTTTTGGTTTTGGTGTCAAGTTTTAGTGTTTAGGGTTTAGGGTTTAACTGATTGGGTATTAGAGTTTAAAATTTGGGATTCAGGTTTTAAGGTTTAGGATTCAAGGTTTAAGGTTTAGTGTTTAGGTTTAGTTCTCATGTATTAGGGTTCATTTTTAAGGGTTTGGGGTGAAGTATTTAGGGTTTAAGGTCTATATTTTAAAGTTTGGGGTTAGTTTTTTGGGTTCTTGCATTTAGGTTTTAAGGTTTAGGATTTGTGATTTTAGGATTTAGGGTTTATGGTTTTGAGTTTGAAATTTTATGGTTGTGTGTTTGTGGTTTAGGCTTCAAATTTCATGTTTTAAGGTTTAGTATTTAGGGTTTCAAGATTAGAGTTTAGGGTTAAGAGTTTAGGGGTCAAGGTTTAGGGCTTAATGTTTAGGATTTAATGCTCTTGATTTTGAATTTTTTCAAGGGTTTAGTGTTTAAAATTGAGGGTATGAAGTTAAGGGTTTATGTATTATTGTTTATGATTTATGATTTTAGGTTTAAGGTATGGGGTTTAGGGTTTGTTAGCTTTTGATTCACCCTTATATAATTTTTCATGTACTCTTCTTAAGCAATAGTCGACTTATTATTTCCCCTTGTTGGTCATACCTTTTTTCATTAATTTGACTTTATATTTAAGAAAGTTCATCTGCCTATCATTTATTGTATGTGAAATTTCTAAAAGAATTGAACCTTTGAACTTGAACCTTTCTCAAAGTTTAAAAGTTAAATAAGTTCAATGGTTCAAAGAGTTCAACGATTTAATAATTCAATACTTGATGTTTTGTAAAGAGTCATGTTCACTCAGTTCCCTTGTATAAATTAAACTACCGCTTGAACCTATTGCTTGAACCTACTGATGGAACCTACATAGCAAAGTTTAATGGTTCAATATTTCTCAATGTGAATTGTTTGTTCCTTTGTATTTAGTTATGTCTTTGAACCTTGTTGTTGAACTTAAACCCTTTTTTAGAGTTCAAAAGTTCAACGGTTTAATGTCTTAAAGTTCAAAGAGTTGAATGGTTCAATGTTTCAAAATTCAAAAGTTTCTATAAAATTCATGTGACTATTGCTCAGTATGTATATTTTATTTCATATCATTGAACCCCAAAGTTGAACCACAATTTTCAAAAATTCAATGGTTTAATGGTTCAACAGCTATACTCTCATCTCGCCTTGAGGATTTCTCTAAGTTAAAATTAGAGAGAGATTTAGAGGAGAATATATCTAAAACTCATTATAAGGTGGAAAATTTTAAATTTTCATGAGGTTATAGATAATCATTACTCATTAGAATAACACATAAAATACTCTTGCCTTTAATGCATATGTCAGAATGCGTGTCTTATCAAGCATGTTTAGCACATATTGTTTTAATTTAATTATTTAATCTTGATTAATATCTGTATCAAGAGAGAATAATTCAAATTTAGAAAACAAGCATACTGGGTAATACAAACGAGAACAACACAGGTGGTATAAGATATTTGATTGCTTGAATTCATAGTGATTTTAGATAAATTTAAGGTGAGTTTCACTCTTACTATAAGCTAGTTCCTTTACTTGGTTGGAAAGAAGGATCATTTTTAATTTATGACATTATTTAAAAATAAAAATCAAAATAAAAATCAAAAAATTCTCTTTTCATTATATTCTCCAACCTGTAGCCATGAAATTTGCTTGTCTTGATTACAAGCATGGCCCTAGTCTCATATGTTCTCTACCTAAAATTGGAGACACTTCTCTGGTTAAATATGATTTGGAAAATTTTAAGGAAAGGGTTAGAAATCTTTTTTCAAACCCTATGATGCAAAAAATTATAGAAAGTGGTTTAGTTGAAGCTGCAGCCTTTCCCATGGCTATCCAATGCCCTGAATTAGTCCTTGAATGCATGAATAGATATGAACCTCATAATAGATGCATCAGGACTGCATATGGCAATGTTTTAATGTATATTAATAGACAAACCCTAATGTCTGTAATGAGAATTCCTCCTTGTTAGGAACCCGTGGAAGCACACAATTGATTACCATATACAAGCAACTTAAGATGTGGAATTAACCAGAAGTAACAAGTAACTAGAAACCAGAAACAACATAGAATATGAGAGACAATACACAACTTGTATTAATACTCATCTAGAAAAGAATACAATAAAGAAGATGCCACTTCTTCTTCACCACCTCTCAGAGGCTTCCCACACCTCAAGTGAACAGTAATTCTCTCCTCAAAGCTCTCTCTCTTACAGTCCCAACACACAACTCAAACACAGAGTTGGTGTTCACCTCCAACCAGTCAGTATCCACTATTGCCAATACATCGGTGCTCCACGCACTCCAACAAGTACACAATCATACTTCAAGTAGATCTCCCCTAAACTACAACAACCTGCAACCCAATGATCTTACTTATGGAAGGAACTACCTTGCCTTCCTCTCTTGCTCTATAACTGAGTACACACCATACTCCAAGTAGACCCTGCCTGATACTACTCCCTATTGTGTTGCTGTCCTCTCTGATCTTGCACACCTACAAATCAATCTAGTTTTGCACATCTAAAAACTTGCATCATGCACACACATACACCTACAAATCAATGATCTTACTTACCATGTAGATCTCCTAACGTAGCCATGCACACCTACTGACCAAGATCATACATACATGAAGAACCCTTCTGATTCTCCAAACCAGCATCCACACTTGGCACTGTGGCACTAGGAGGAACACACCATGCTCTCTTCACACACAAAAGGAGCTAATATTTGCTCTCTTACTCTCTAGTACACTTTACAATATAGCCTATGAGTCTCTTAAATAGATCTCATGCAAACAATAATTAGACACCTAATTACAATAATTAGATCTACAACTTTGAGTCTAAAATTGGCTCTCATCATGCAAACAACTAGTTCATTAACTAACTATCCATAACACTCACAATTCTAAACTGCATAGGCGATCGATGTTGGTCCCTATCTACCTGGAGGTGACCGATGCTGACAAATCCCTGACTGACATTGATTGCTCTTCCTGTCTAATCTTGCTGACATCAGTTGGCCTGACCGATGCCAGTGTTTGTGACACTCAACAACCTCCTCCAACCTCCTCCATGTCTACATCAGTGAAGCTTTTAGCTCCACAACCTAACAATCTCCCACTTGGAGATAAATAGCTGCACTGTACCTGTACCTATACCCCATCTAATCTATTTCCTAGCTTGTATCCCTCTTCAAGATCAATCCTAAAGACCACCCACCACACAACCTATGGTGCACCTCCTATCATCTAAGTACCCTACCACATCTGAACCTACAAACCCATGTAGTGAAGTCTTGACCCTATATAGCATGAATCCCTATTGCTAGTCCCTCTCAAATACCTGAGAACCCACTTCCCCAAATTGGCTCCTAACTCTCTGATAGCACCCACTGCTTGGGCAAACTCAGGTCTATACTAGACCTCATGTGATTTCAGACACTGAATTGTCTAGCCCTTAGTGTGCTTCAGTTCTACATCTTGCATAATGAACCTCGCCAACACCTGATTCACATCAGCTCCCACTAGAGACAAAATCAACCTATGATCTTCCATGTCTCCCATGCCAAAGAATTTCACTGCTCCAAATCCTTCATGGCAAACCACTAAACTAATCTTACCCTTAGCTCAGCAAAACCCTGTATGTCCAAACCTACTAGCAAACCATCCACATATAATAACAGGATAATGTCATGACCATCATCCACCTAGTAAGACAAACACAATGGTTACAATGACACTGACTAAAGCCCTACTTTGTCCTCCACTTGTCAAAACCTGTACCACTATCCTACAGCTTCCTCAAGACCATATGACCTAGCCTTCCATCTCATGTGTCCATTATCTCTATTCTTTAACTAAGGTATCCATTCATCTCTGTGCTTTCATACCGGTTGGAAACCCTACCAAATCTCCCATTTGGTCTTGCATCCTATTAATGCCATGCTCCCATTGTTTCTTGGATCCTTCCTACTCTATAATCAGCAACTAGTATAAAGAAGAGGAACAATGAATTTGAGGCTTACTTACCACTTTCAGTCCTCCATATCGGCATTTGAGACTCCTTGATAGCTTGTTGTCCACCCAAAATCTATTACAGTGATCGACCTCGATCACCACACAGTCTACATCCAACTGACGTCGATTCCATGCATTTGACTTGACTACCAACTCTACCGATGTCGGTGTCCCTTTTGCCAATGTCGGTCCCCCTGATCAATGTCAATCTTACCTATTGCCGACGTTAGTCTTCCTGACCAACGTCAGTCTTCCTGACCGACATCAGTCTTACCTTGCCTGACATCACTGGCTTTGGTTTGCACATGACTGATATCAGCACCTATTTGTTCGATGCCAGTTCCTCCTAACCAATGCCGGTACCTGTGTTTTCCTATGAGTGATGATTTTTTACCTATGAGCTCCTTTGAATCAAAATCCATGTCCAAACTGCCTTGCTTAGATGTATCCAACCTCATTCACTGGTCTCTATTCGTCATCTCCTCCAAGAACACCAAGGCTTTCCAGTTCTTAAGTTTATCAAACACATTTGACTTCCTCTTAAGAACATGCATCTCCTTCTTGCTCATGTGACCAAGCCTATAAAGCCATGTCTTCACAACAGAAGAAGAATCAGTAATATAAGTAGATAGATTAAGGATACCTACTTTCTTACCACCCACTAATTTAAGTGCATCCGCTATGAGAGTTCTTGTGCATCTCTCATCACCCAACTTTCTTGAATAAATTAGCCACATCTCTAAGACTGGGACCTGCATGAACTTCTTCAACACCCATGTGTTGGCCACCTGCAATTTCAGCAACACTTCCCCTTTGCCAATAATCTGACAAGGCTCACCAACCCCTCTACTTGGGGCTGCATGGAAAGAGGCAACATAATCTATTAACCAAGATTCAACTTTATCTAGAGCATCTTGTGCAACAACACCTGCAACATCTACTTCTTCATGCTGATCTTCTACTAACCAACAATATTTATTTACCTGCTCTTTCTTTCCATAGGACCGTAATTGACCATTCGTGTTTTTTAATTCCTCCATTCTTAGCTTACTTTCTTCTATCGTTGCTATACTCCCACTCAATCAGAAACCCCTGAGAGTGACTTGTAATCAAACATAAACCCTGCTTCCTATAACCTTAGCTCTGATACCAACTGTTAGGAACCCATGGAAGCACATAATTGATTACCATATACAAGCAACTTAAGATGTGGAATTAACCATAAGTAACAAGTAACTAGAAACTAGAAACAACACAGAATATGAGAGACAATACACAACTTGCATTAATACTCATTCAGAAAAGAATACAATAAAGAAGATGCCACTTCTTCTTCACCACCTCTCAGAGGCTTCCCACACCTCAAGTGAACAGTAATTCTCTCCTCAAAGCTCTCTCTCTCTTATGATCCCAACACACAACTCAAACACAGAGTTGGTGTTCACCTCCAACTAGTCAGTATCCACTATTGATAGTACACTGGTGCTCCATGCACTCCAAAAAGTACACAATCATACTTCAAGTAGATCTCCCTTGAACTGCAACAACCTGTAACCCAATGGTCTTACTTATGGAAAGAACTGCCTTGCCTTCCTCTCTTGCTCTATAACTGAGTATACACTGTACTCCAAGTAGACCATGCCTGATACTGCTCCCTATTGTGTTGCTATCCTCTCTGATCTTGCACACCTGCAAAACTAGATCATGCACACACATACACCTGCAGATCAATGATCTTACTTACCATGCAGATCTCCTAATGTAGCCATGCACACCTATTGACCAAGATCATACATACATGAAGAACCCTTATGATTCTCCAAACTAGCACCCACAGTTGGCACTATGGCACTAGGTGGAACACACCATGCTCTCTTACTCTCTAGCACACTTTACAATATAGCATATGAGTCTCTTAAATAGATCTCATGTAAACAATAATTAGACACCTAATTACAATAATTAGATCTATAGCTTTGAGTCTAAAATTGGCTCTCATCATGCAAACAATTGGTTCATTAACTAACTATCTGTAACACTCACAGTTCTGAACCACACAGGTGACCGATGTTGGTCCCTATCTGCCTAGAGGTGACCGCCGCTGGCCAATCCCTGATTGACGTCGGTTGCTCTTCCTGTCTAATCCTGCCGATGTCGGTTGGCCTGACTGATGACGGTGTCTGTGACACTCAACAACCTCCTCCAACCTCCTCCATGTCTGCATCAGTGAAGCTTTTAGCTGCACAACCTAACACTCCTATGGAACTATACTTTGACCTCAGTATTACTTCTTTATATGGTTATTTTTCATTAAAGAAAGCAATTTACAAGAGTGTGATTGCTAGGAATTGGCTCTTAAAATTCCAAAAAAGAGGTTCAAGACTACCTAGACCATTAACAAGATATTATAGTATTACTACATAGGCTAAAGGGAAACGATCATGCATATTATTGGGAGGATTGGATGTACTTTTTCAAACAGGTGATTCTCCAGGGAGAGAAATATTTGTATTGGGCAGAAATTATAGCTAAAAGTTTGCATCTAGGTTTAAGTAATTTTTTGGGAAATAGAGAGTTTTATATGTCTTCATACCTCCTCTACTACATGGATTCTATGAGATAATAGGTAGGGTTACTTCATACACCCTTAGCTAAAGATAGTAAAATTTATGATTATTACTCACAGTTACAAATATATAACTACTATGAGGATTATAGGAGGGTTAATGATGTTTTTACTGGGAAAATGACTTTTGAATTATCAAACAACATCAATAAAAGGTTGTCTGATAAAGTTAAGCATATAATTAATATTTATGGTAGTTTCTTCATTCAATTTTCTAGGTTCACTTATATCAGAGTTAGAGGTTTTGACTATGAACCTTTGAGGTTACCGAGGTATGTTCTTGACTGATTTATGTTAATATAAATCTACAGGTAATTATCACATGTAGATAACAAATTTCTAATGAAGAATAAATCTGGTATTCTTTTCCTATTGAACTTGGATGTTATTCATGCAAAATAGCATTTGATGCTTTGAATTTAGAATTGGATCTAAAAAAATTCAATTTTTAATACTTCACAGCCAGACCACAATTTGACAGCAAAGGTTTTACTAGAGATAAATTGGATCTTGGAGTAGGGTTTTCACATATTCCTCAATTAGAGGATTACTTGGAGGATTTTTTAGATGAATTTGAATTTAGAAGAAGACTATGGTCCAGGTTCTCCCTTGGACAGATAATTACCCTTAAATTAAACATGGACATTTTTGGAATTATTGACAATGATGAATAGGTGACTGATCCTCAATTTGAATAGATAAAACAATCATCTATTCCAAAAATTGACTAGGAGAAAAGTAAAGAAGATAGAATTGAAGTTAAGACTGTCCTAGTAATAAGGAGAACTAAAAAATGGCTGAGAGAGCAAAAATTGGGTGGAGCTCCAAACATAGTCTCCCAGTAATGTACGACAATAATTTAATCTTCACTCCTAATAAGCTCATCTAACCAACCTATTGATATTTATGATGCAAGTACTTCCAAGTCAAAAATTGGAATGGATCATGTCATCAAAGAGTATGAGAAGGCCCGTGTAACTACCATGCCTCCTTGTGCCACTAGGTTAAGGACTCAAAGCAAGAAGAATAATCAAATTTCTAAAAAAGTGATTGTGGATTTGAATTTTGAAGAGGATTTAGAATAATCCAAAGGTGATAAATAATTTGATTCACTAATGATGGAATAGGTTAGTACAGATCAACAAATAATGATTCCTTTTGATTCTTCCAAATTGATGATTGTTTCAATTGTGCCTTTTGATCAACCAAATCTTGATAAAGAAGCATCGACCTCTACACCTAAATGGCTAGAAAGTTTAATCAGTCATAAAAGGAAAGTAGTTCCATTTTATTTACTCTTGGAAGATATGGTGATCAAGTGTTTAGGGAAAGCTTCTAAATCCAAGAAGTTGAAAACAACATCTAGGGTAGATGTTGACCCAAACACAGGAAACTAGAATGCAAAAATTGCCCAGCCAAAAAACAATGAATAAGTTCAAGATCCTACTATTTATAATTCTACAGTTGAAAAGGTAGACCTTAGGACTAAATCACTTGCCATGGACGTGCATCATCTAGAATCATCCACTAAAAGGATATTCAGTAGAACTTAGAAGGATGAAAAGGATAAAAGGGAGATAAAATAGAATGTGCAGTCAATGGTACAGTAAATTGATGCCATTCATAGTCTAGATCCATAACCAATTACCCAAATGCCCCTATCATTTGACCCAAAATATCCTATCAATCAAAGGATGTTGGACCAGATACACAGAGGCAAAATTATTACAAGAGTATTTGATAGTTGGTTAGATGGCATCATCCTGAAAGGTACAACATATATTCATAAATTGAAGAATGTATATGATCTAACCATGATTACTATTGAATATTTAAAGACTCAAAATGATTTGTGGATAAAATATGAAGGAAAATGGATGAGCATGATGAACCAAATTGACAAGGTGCAAAAATATGGGATAAAAAAACTTTTACCAAAAAAGAATTTGACAAGACTAGATGAAGATATATTATATGCAAGTAATAAAAATGTTGAATGGAGAAATTTAGTATCTAGACAAGGATGATTGGAAATCACAAAAAAGATCAAGGAAATAAATAAATTCATTTAGTCATTACAACATGATCTATAGAGTATTGATATAAAATATATAAAAGATGATGGAAAACTGGTAAAAGACGTCAATGTTGTGTTTTAGTCCTTTAGGGAAAAGATTAACATCATTAAACAAAGTGATAGCTTATCAACTAAAAACTTATCTCAGATTTCAAAGGTAGAGTCACTTATTTTTTGTTGTATTGACACAATCCCAAAGCATGCAGAGAAGATGGGAAAAATTTGGAGGAAAGAAAACATCTAGAAAGCAAGGATAAAACATGTTAGAATACCCAATATTTTGAAAGTTTAGGAGTTTGTCACAACATTTTAGGAGTGGAAATCTTAATGTGTCTACCCCACCGAATAAAAAAAATCTAGAGATATTAGTCCATCAATTCAATAATGATTTTACTTACATAGTCTCTTTTATTCAGTTATTCAATTACTTTTCTATTTGAAACTTAATATTTATTGAATTTGTATACACTAAATCCTATATGGGTCAGAGTTACTTTAACTCTAGTTTAGTTTAAAATATGGATGAGATAAGGCAATGATATATATTTTGGCTGTAAAAAGAAAAGGAGATATAGAAGGAAATATATAGAATAAAGAATATAGAAGAAGAAAAGGAGGGAGAAAATTTCTGAACTAGACCACTATTATTTACAATATATGTGATGTTTTTCTGAAAGGTTTTTCATCTTTGAATGAAAAGGAGAAATAGTTACCACATACTTGGATATGTGCATTTGATTATTTGATATTGTGTTTTTTATGTGAAATCTTCTTTGATATAGTAAGTAATATTCCATTAGACAATCCATTATGTGTGTTTTATCATTTATTGGTTCAACATATATGCGTTTATCTATTTAATTATTATTGAAATTAGAATCTGTGTATTCTATTACTATTACTGTTATAAAATCTTGCATTCATAACATAATGATGTATGAATGTTAGTCTAGCTTTAAGCACTTTCTAGTTAAAAGTGTATCTAAATATTTAAATTCATTGAAAATCTTAAAAGGAGATGTACCTTAATTCAGAGGGGAACTAATCTTGATAGTTCACCCATTTGTTATTTAACTTATTTGTTCTTCAGAGAAGGGTATGGAGTTAAAATAAAATATTTTTATATAAATACAAATTTGTTAGCTAAATTTTTTTTGGTGACTTCATTAGGGATATCAAAATAGATTGGTCACCTTAATATGAGGAAACAATAGTGCTTCCTCATGAAAATATAATTCCTATTTTACAACCAAATCTTGGTTTTCAAGATGAATAAAAAAATATAATTAGTCAGTTAAATACTCTTGCTTGGCGTTCTCATTAGAATATTGATGATTATAGATTGGCAAGTAGAATATTAGAAAAAAAGAAGAATTGGTTGATAATATAAGATTACTATTACTCAAGAAAATAAGAAGACAAGCAAAAAATGTAGCAAGGAATTAAAACCCCCTAAAGTGCAAACTTAATAATTATAATATCATAAGATAGATTCTATAAGATACACAAGGTCTTTGAGAAGAGAAGGAATTGAAGATTTTACTTTTCAAATATTGCAAAGCCTAAATTTTCCTTATATTCCTACCCATGTTAGAAAAGATAGAAGTAGACCTCTTAGCCCTCCAAAACCCTCTACATCCTCTATTTGTCAAGCCTTAACCCTGTCTGGTACTATCTTTTCTTCTGCCATAAGTTTTCTTCCAATGGCCCAACCTTGGAGAGCATCCATAAAACCTCTGAATTTAGGGGCCAACCTTAATCCTTTGCCTAAAAATACAAGGAGAAATTTACCTAAATTTAATGGATATGGAAGATAATCACCAGAGGAACATTTAAATGTTTTTACAGTAGCATGTGGTGTGTTAGGTGTAAAACATCAAGATGTAGCCATAAGGCTTTTTGTACAAACTCTAACTAATATTTCAACACAATAGTTTTATCAACTAACTAATTCTTCAATCACAAGTTAGAATGATATGAAAACTATGTTTGAAAATAGGTTCAAAAGTGCAAAAGATGAATATTCCCTTCTTGCTCAATTGACTCAGCTCAAGAAATAAATACATGAACCCATGAGGGAATTTATAGCCAAATTCAATAGGATTGGGCACAAAATTCCTACTACTAAAAGACTGACTGCTAAGAATCAGAACTGCTTCTTTATTAATCCTATGCCTCTTGATATAAGTTTTCATCTCAGAAGAGGTGCAATTATCAATTTAACAGGGGCACAATCATTTGTAGTTGAGTTAGAAGATTATCTTATTATGGCCAAAAAATAGAAGAAAGAAGTACAAGTACCTAATGCTCATCCTTCATCCTCTACGAATCCTATGGTTCAAAGGCTAGTCAATGATATGATTTCCCTTAAGAGATAATTACTGAAGACTAGTACTTCATTCCAACAACCATATCAGGATATGGGTAGGAGAAATCAACAAGTAAATACTGGAAGGACATTACCACTTACATCAACACAACTAAGATTGACTATAGAATCCCCTCCTAGAAGAAATAACATATGTGTCTTTCACTTAACTACTGATCATATTGGAAATTCTTATCCAGAGATGCGTAGATATACTCAAATGACTGCTACTCAAGATGTCTTAGGGGAGATTACTGAAGAAGAAAGAAGCTTTGAGAGACCTGGCGACTCTGAAATACACTTCCTAGAATATGATTTAGATTCAAAAAGAGGAGGTGAAATATTGGTTACTCTTGAAGATCCTTCATGTGTTGTGCTTACCAGAAGTCAAAAGAATCTAAGATTTTTTAATACTCAAGAAGTTCTTGTTAAAGGTAAGGAACCTTTTACTAAAACTTTGGATGCTAAGACACAAGAAAGTAAGTTGTTGCATAGAAATGATTGTGAGACTTCTTTTGATATTTTAGAATTTTGTAAGTATGTAAAGATTCAAATATCCCCTACTAAATATCTTAGTTTGAAACCCAAAGAACTTGGTATATTGGTTAAATATGTCAAAAATGGTCCTACATAAGTTGAACCTAAATGTCAATTAAATGTTAATACTGAGTCTTCCATTGCCCAATTATTTAATTCTCCATTTGAATCACCTAGTCATACTTCTAAAATGACCCTCAATTCGCCTGATGATACTCCTTATATGACTGATATAAAACCCAACCCATTTTATGTTTCTTTGTATATAAATGGTCATAAACTCAACAATTATATCATAGACTCAGGTGCTTCTAATAATATAATGCCTTCTTCTATAGCCAAATCCTTAGGCCTATCCCTTACAAAAACATTTGGTAGATGTTACTCCATGGATGGCAAACAGATTTCTTTGCTCAGATAAATCAAAGATGCACGAGTTGCTCTTGCAGCCTATCCCAATAAAAAGGTGAAGTTGACTATCTTGGTAGTAGATATCCCCACTAGTTATGTGATGTTATTGTGTAGAACTTTTTGCAAAGATTTTAGAGGGTAGATTAAATTGGATTGGTCAGAAGCTATAATTCTAGTGGGAAAGTAGAAAGTTAAGCTAAAACCTGAACCTAAATACAAGTTTACAGTATATCCTTTTGATGATCCTAAGTCTCAAATTTTATTTGAATAATGTGAATTTGATAGCTATTTTCTCTCCTCTAAAGATTTAAAAGAAGAATCTATCCCAAAGTTTGTTCATTTAGATGATTTATGGACCATGGAATTTGATGGTAGTTGTCCTACTGCTAGTTCAGGAGTAGGAGTTGTGTTGATCTCACTTGAAGGTAAAAATTTTCCTTACTCTTTCAAACTTGAATTTAAAAAAACTAATAATACTACATAATATGAAGCTTTATTGCTTGGGTTAAATGAAGCTAAAGGAAAAGGTATAAAAATACTTAAAGAAAAAGGAGATGTTGAATTAATTATCAAACAAGTGAGAGGCATTTTATTAGTTAAAAATGATAGATTAAGACATTATAAAAATAGAGTTTGGGATGAGATATAATGGTTTGATGCCTTTTCTATTGAGACAATTCCCAGAGACCAGAACACTCAGGTAGATTATCTAGCAGTATCAGCTTCTCTTCTTCTCCCACACCCTAATTTTGAAAAGGATTCATATACAATAGAACTAATCTATCATCCTAATGTCCTAAATAATGTTGAAAATTGGTAAGCTTTTGAGAATAATAAATAGATCAAATTTTTTTTGGAGAATACTGATATGTTCTTGGGGACTTATTTTGAAGGTTCTGAAATAAAATTTAAAGAATTCAGTCCTGATCCAGGGATAAATTAAAAAGATGATGTAATTCAATTAAAAGGAAACAAAATACCTAAAGGAATGGTCTCTCTATAACATTTTTTCACTAGACAAGATGAATATACTAAAAGCAAACTTGTCCAAAATCATAAAAAATAGAAGATTATGAGAAAATAAACATTGGAAGTGAAACTGACCCCAAATTGATCTCCATTGGTTGTTGTTCACCAAAGGAGAAAAATGAATAAATTAATCTATTGATTAAGTATAAGGATTTATTTGCTTGGTGTTATGATGACATAAAAGATTTTAGATGTGGATAGTTTTAGCATGATATCCCTTTGAAAGCAAATGTAATTCTATTCAGGTAGAAGCTGAGAAATTATAACCTAAAAGTTGCTGAGGCTATCTTTAAGGAGATTGAAAAGATGCTAAAGGATAAGATTATTTATCCAATTCATCACTCCACCTAGGTGGTGAACATTGTTCCAGTGTACAAAAAGAATAGAGAAATAAGAATTTGTGTTGACTTCAAGAATTTGAATCAAGCTGGTTTAAAAGATAATTATCCCTTGCCTATGATGGATCACATCTTGTAAACTATTGTTGGGTCAGAAATGATGTCCATGTTAGATGGGTTCTTAGGTTATATTCAGATAAGTGTAGTAGTAGCTAACTAACATAAAACTATTTTCACTACACCTTGAGTAACTTTTGCTTATAACTGTATGCCCTTCAATCTGATTAATGCTGGTGAAAATTTTCAACGGGTGATGGATTCATCTTTTAAATATTTGAAAGATAGAATTATTGTTATTTATCTTGATGATTTGACTATTTTCTTTAGAAAAAGAGAAGATCATTTGAAGGATCTGGAGACCATCTTATAAAGATGCCTGAGTCATGGGATATCTCTTAATCCTAAGAAGTCAGTTTTATATGTTACAGAAGGGAAATTATTAGGACATCTAGTTTTAAAAGGTGGAATCAAAATTAACCCAAAAAGAGTTAGAGCAATACAACAATTAAGTCTTCCTTCTAATAGGACTAGAGTTAAGTCTTTCTTTGTTCAGATTAATTTTTTTAGAAGGTTCATTCCTAATTTTTCTAAGATTACAGAACATATTGTGGGGATGATGAGCAAAAAACAAGCATTCAAATGGGATGAAGCTAATAAAAAAGCATTTGAAAATATTAAAGAAGTAATTTCACAAACACCTACTTTGGTAAATCTTGATTTCCAAAAATATTTTGTTATTTATTGTTATGCTTTAAAACATACCATGTCTGGCATCTTGTTACAAAAAATGAAGTAAATGTAGAAGCCCCAATAGTCTTTATGAGTGTTTCTCTCATGAATCATGAACTTAAATATTCTTTGGCTGAGAAATAAGCTTTTATTGTAGTAAAGGTTGTTAAAAAATTTAGATATTTTATACTTCATTCTCATTTAGTTATATTTGTTCTTAGTTTAGCTATAAAACACATTCTGACTCAGCAAGAGGTTGGGATTAATAATAGAGCAAGATGGGTTGCTAAAATTCAAGAATACAATCTAAAGATTAAGCGAACCAAATTAGTTAAAGGTCAATGTTTGTGTAAATTGATAGTCATAAGTAAAGAAGAAG
Organism: Torreya grandis; assembly: GCA_037957365.1. Lineage (NCBI taxonomy): Eukaryota > Viridiplantae > Streptophyta > Pinopsida > Cupressales > Taxaceae > Torreya > Torreya grandis. Next base: position 460,015 of record JARHVA010002862.1, read on the forward strand.
AACTTCCTACTATTCTATTAGTGAGCTTACAAGATCCGTGGTTCCTAAATGTGGCACACTATCTTACTTATGGAGACTATCCCAGTCATTTATCCCTAAAGGAGAAAATGAATCTAAAGTTAAAGTCAACAAAATATGTGATATGGGATGATGTCCTATATAAAAATGGACTAGATGGAACCTTTCTAAGATGTGTAGATAAGAAACAAAAATATAAACTATTGGAAGTTTTTCATAATGAAGCCTATGGTGGACATTTTTCTTCATTGGTCATAGCTTTTAAAATCCTTAGAAATTGTTATTATTGGCCAGGTATGTTTAAATATGTATATAAATGGGTGGCTAACTGTGAAAAATGTAAATTATTTTCAAGAAGACCACAACTTGCAACATTACCTCTGAGACCTGTCATTATTGAAGAACCTTTCAAACAATGGAGATTAGAATTCATTGGTCCTCTTTCACCTCCTTCAAGTGTTGGTCATACACACATTCTAATAACAACTAATTATTTTATGAAATGGGTTGAATCAATCCCTGTGAAGAGAACTACTTCAAAAGTGGTATGTGATTTTCTCAAAGAAAATATACTGGTATATTTTGGTGTTCCTCAAAATATTATGATAGATAATGTTACCAGTTTTTCTTCAATGGAGCTTACTTCATTCTGCTATGAACATAGTATCTCTCTTTCTCACTCATCAAATTATTACCCTCAAGGGAATGGACAAGCAGAGTCTAGTAATAAAAATATGATATCCATCATGGAGAAATTGGTAAAGGATAACCCTAGAGATTGGCATAAGAGACTATACGAATCACTTTGGGCTGACAGGGTAACCCCAAAAATAGCAATAAGAATGGCACCATTTGAGTTGGTTTATGGAATAGGATCACAACTATCATTACCTCTAGAATTATCTGTAGCTAGATTACAAAATATTATTGAAGATTAGTACTTTCAAGATTCTTTAGAAAAAAGAGTTATGTATTTAACTAAGATTGAAGAAGAGAGGAGTGAACTGGTTGATCATATTACTAGTCATCAAACCAGAGTTAAAAAGATTTTTTATCAGAAGACTAGACCCAAAAATTTCATGGAAGGAGATGAAGTATTGTTATGGGATATAAGGAGAGAACCTAAAGGAGCACATGGTAAATTTTATTTAATTTGGAAAGGGCCTTTTAAAATTCATCAGATACTTGGTCCTAATTATTTTAAATTGGAATATCTGGATGGAGTTATTTTACCCCTGTCCTTTAATGGATAGGATCTCAAGTTGTATCGACTATGAAACAAGTATCCCTTGTTTTGTACATAGCCTTTTCTTTTGTTGTTGCATTTTGTGTTTTCCTTTCCCATTTTTGGTTTGTCTTTATCCTTTTTCTTCTATTTCTATGTCCCCAGTCTACATAACTAGAGTTTCTAAGTTCTCTACTTTTTCTCATAAAATACAGTCCCCAGTCAAAGTTAATGTTAGCTTTTGAGTCACCCTTATACAGTTTTTCATGTACTCTCCTTAAGCAATAGTCGACTTATTATTTCCCCTTGTTGGTCATACCTTTATTCATTAAGTTGACTCTTTATATAATAAATTTCATCTACTTATCATTTCATGTATGTGAAATTTCTAAAATAATTGAACCTTTAAACTTGAACCTTTCTCAAAGTTCAAAATTTCAATAAGGTCAATGGTTCAAAGAGTTCAATGGTTCAATAATTCAATACTCAATGTTTTGTAAAGAGTTATGTTCACTCAATTCCCTTGTATAAATTAAAGTACCACTTGAACCTACTGATTAAACCTACATATCAAATTTTAATGGTTCAATGGTTTGATATTTCTCAAAGTGAACTATTTGTTCCTTTGTATTTCAATTATGTCTTTGAACCTTTCAGTTAAACTTGAACCCTTTTTTGGAGTTCAAAAGTTTAACAGTTCAATGTCTTAAAGTTCAAAGAGTTTAATGGTTCAATGTTTCAAAATTCAAAAGTTTCTAGAAAATTCATGTGACTATTGGTTAGTATGTATAATTTATTTCATATCATTGAACCCTGAAGTTGAATCACAATTTTCAAAAGTTCAATGGTTCAATGGCTATACTCTCATCTCGCCCTGAGGATTTATCTAAGTTAAAAATTAGTGGGAGATTTAGAGGATAATATATCTAAAACTCATTATAAGGTAAAAAAATTTGAATTTTCATGAGGTTACAGATAATCATTACTCATCAGAATAATGTATAAAATACACTTGCCATTAATGCATATATCAAAATGCATGCCTTGTTAATCATATTTAGCATGTATTGTTTCAATTTAATTATTTGATCTTGATTAATATATGTATCAAGAGAGAACAATTCAAATTTAGAAAATAAGCATACTGAGTGATACAAAGGATAACAACAAAGGTGGTATAATATATTCGATTTATTGAATTCACAGTGATTTCAAATAAATTTAAGGTGAGTTTCACTCTTACTATAAGTTGTTTCCTTTACTTGGTTGGAAGGAAGGATCCTTTTGAATTTACACCATTATTTAAAAAAAAATGAAAATATTCTCTTTTCATTTCATTCTCTGACATGTAGCCATGAAATCTACTTGTCTTGATTACAAGCATGGCCCTAGTATCATATGTTCTCCACCTAAAATTGGAGACACTTTGCTATCCAATATTATTTGAAAGATTTTAAGGAAAGGGCTAAAAATCCTGTGTCAAACCTTATGATGCAAAAAATTATAGAAAGTGGTTTAGTTGAAACTATGGCCTTTCCCATGGCTATCTAATGGCTTGAATTAGTCCTTAAGTGCTTGAATAGATATGAACCTCAGAATAGATGCATTAGGACTGCAGATGACAATGTTTTATTGCATATTAATAGACAAACCCTAATGTCTATAATGATAATTCCTTTGAAGGAAGCATAATCTAACCTTAGTATTACTTCTTTATATGGCTATTTTTCATTAAATAAAGTAATTTACAAGAGCATGAATGCTAGGGATTGGCTCTTAAAATTCCAAAAAAGAGGTTCAAGACTACCCAAACTATTAACAAGAAATCATATGATTCTAGAAGTACAAGATATTATAGTATTACTACACAGGCTAAAGGGCAATGCTCATGTATATTATTTGGAGGATTGGATGTACTTTTTCATATAGGTGATTCTCTAGGGAGAGTAATATTTGGATTGAGTAGAAATTGTAGCTAAAAGTTTGCATCTAGGTTTAAGTAATTATTTGGGAAATAGAGAGTTTTATGTCTTCATACCTCATCTATTCCCTAGATTTTACGAGATAATGGGTAGGGTTACTTCATGCACCCTTGGCTGAAGAGAGTAAAATTTATGATTATTACTCATAGTTATAAATGCATAACTGCTATGAGGATTATAGGAGGGTCAATGATGTTTTTACTAGGAAAATGTCTTTTAAATTGTCAAAAAACATCAATAAAAGGTTGTTTGATGAAGCTATGTAGCTAATTAATATTTATGGTAGTTTCTTCATTCAATTTTCTAGGTTCACATATATCAAAATTGGGGGTTTTGACAGTAAACCTTTGAGGTTATCGAGGTATGTTCTTGACTAATCTGTGTTAATAAAAATATGTAGGAAATTAGCACATGTAACAAATAATAAATCTGGTATATCTTTTCATATTGAACTTGGATGTTATTCATGTAAAACATCTGATGCTTTGAATTTATAATTAGATCTTAAGAAATTCAATTTTCAATACTTCACAGCCAGACCATAATTTGACAGCAAAGGTTTTGCCAGAGATAACTTGGATCTTGGAATAGGGTTTTCACATATTCCTCAATTAGAGGATTATTGGAAGGATTGTTCAGATGAATTTGAAGTCAGAAGAAGACTATGGTCTAGGTTCTCCCTTGGGAAGATAATTACCTTTAAATTAAACATGGACATTTATAGAATTGTTGACAATGATGAGTAGGTGACTGATCCTCAATTTTAATAGATAAAACAATCATCTACTTTATAAATTTATTGGGAGAAAAGTGAGGAAGATAGAATTGAAGTTAAGACCCTCCCAGTAATAAGGAAAACTGAAAAATGGCTGAGAGAGAAAAAACTAGGAGGAGCTCAAAACATAGTCTCCCAATAATGTATGATAATAATTAAATCTCCATTCCCAATAAGCTCATATAACCAACCTACTAATATTTATGTTGCAGGTAATTCCAAGTAAAAAATTGGAAGGGATCTTATCATCAAATAATTTAAGAAGGCCCTTGTAACTACCCTCCCTCCTCGCACCACCAGGTCAAGGACTCAAAGCAAGAAGAAGAATCAGATTTTTGAAAAAGTGATTATGGATTTGAATTCTAAAGAGGATTCAGAAGAAGCCAAAGGTGATAAAGAATATGATTCACTAATGACTGAAGAGGTTAGTATAGATCAAGAGACAATGATTCCTTCTGATTGTACCAAACTGATGATTATTTCAACTATGCCTTCTGATCAATTGAATCCTGATAAAGAAGCCTCAGCTTCTGCACCTAAATGGATAGAAAGTTCAATCAGTCATAAAAGTAAAGTAGTTCCATTTTATTTACCCTTGGAAGATATGGTGATCAAGTGTTTAGGGAAAGCTCCTAAATCCAAAAAGTTAAAAATAACATTCAGTGTAGATGTTGACCCAAACACAGGGAACTGGAATGCAAAAATTGCCTGACTAAAAACCAATGAAGAAGTTCAAGATCCTACTATTCAGGATTTTATAGTTGAAAAGGTAGACCTTTGGACTACATCACATGTCGTAGATGTCCATGATCTAGAAGCATCCACTAAAATGATAGTCAACAAAACTTGGAAGGATGAAAAAGATAAAAGGGAGTTAAAACAGATTGTGCGGTCAATCGTAGAGTACATTGATACCATCCATAGTCCAGATCCATAACCAATTACCCAAATTCGCCTATCATTTGACCCAAAATCTCCTATCAATCAAAGGATGTTGGACCAGATACACAAAGTCAAAATGATTACCATAGTATTTGATAGTTGGTTAGATGGCATCATCCTAAAAGGTATAGAATACATTCATAAATTGAAGAATGTATATGATCTAACCATGATTATTGTTGAATATTTGAAGACTCAAAATGCTTTGTGGATAAAATATGAAGGAAAATGGATGAGTGTGATGAACCAGATTGATGAAGTGCAAAAATATGGGATAACAAAGTTTTTATCAGAAAAGAACTTGACAGGATTGGATGAAGATATATTATATACAAGTAAGAAAAATGTTGAATGTAGAAATTTATTATCCAGACAAGGATGATTAGGAATCACAAAAATGATCAAAGAAATAACTGAATTCATTCATTCATTATAACATGATCTACAGAGTATTGATATTAAATATATAAAATATAATGGAAAACCAGTAAAAGATGTCAATGCTATGATTCAGTCCTTTAGAGAAAAGATTAACATCACTAAAAAAAGTGATAGCTTATCAACTAAAACTTTATCTTAGATTTCAAAGGTAGAGTCACTTATTTTTTGTTGTATTGATACAATCCCAAAGCACACAGAGAAGATGGGAAAAATTTGGAGGAAAGAAAACATCTGGAAAGTAAGGATAAAACATGTCATCATACCCAATATTTTGAAAGTTTAGGAGTTTGTTACAACATTTCAAGAGTGGAAAGCTTAATGTGTCTACCCCACCAAATACAACAAATATAGAGATATTAGTCCATCACTTCAACAATGATTTTACTTACATAGTCTCTTTTATTTAGTTATTTAGTTACTTTTCTATTTAAAACTTAATCTTTATTGAATTTGTAAAAACTAAATCCCATATGGGTCAGAGTTAATTTAACTCTGGTTTAGTTTAAAATATGGATGAGTTAAGGCAATGATATATATTTTTGGTTGTAAAAAGAAAAGGAGATATATAGAAGAAAGAATATAGAAGAAGAAAAGAAGGGAGAAATTTTTTGAACTAGACCACTGTTATTTACAATATATGTGATGTTTGTCTAAAAAGTTTTTCATTTATGAATGAAAAGGAGAATTAATGACCACATAATTGGATCTGTGCATTTGAGTATTTGAAATTGGGTTTTCTATGTGAAATCTTCTTTCATATACTAATTAATATTCCATTAGACAATCCATTATTTATGTTTTATCATTTATTGGTTTAGTATATATGTGTTTATCTATTTAATTGTTATTGAAAATATAATCTGTGTATTCTATTACCTATTGATGTTATAAAATCTCGCATTCATAATATAATGATGTATGAATGTTAGTCTGCCTTTAAGCACTTTTTGGTTAAAAGTGTATCTGAATATTTAAATTCATTGAAAATCTTAAAGGGAGTTGTACCTTAATTTAGAGGGGAACTAATCTTGATAGTTCACCCATTTGTTGTTTAACTTATTTGTTCTTGAGAGAAGGGTATGGAGTTAAAATAAAATAGTTTTATATAAGGACAAATCTGTTAGCCAACAGGGTTAAGGGCTTACATTTAGGTTTTAGGGTTTAGGGTCTACTGTATAAAGTATAGGGTTTAATGTTTTAATTTTTTATGTTTAAGGTCTATAATTTTGGTTTTATAGATTATTATTTTGGTTTTAAGGAAATTTTATTAGGGCTTAGGGTCTAGGGTTTAGGTATATTATTTAGTGTTCATGGTTTAGGTTTTATGGCTTAGGATTTGGGGTTTAGGGTTTAGGTCTCAATTTTTGGGGTTTAAGGTTTAGTGTTTATAGTTTGGGGTTAATGGTTTAGGTGGAAATGGAGTGTACTAGGGTGATTAGCTACATTTGTGTCCAATATGAGTGACTGTATCATGACCATAGGAAGATGTCATAAATGAGTGACCACATACCTACATGTAGTACTATGTGTACGGTATATGTAATGTATGAGTTACTATATCATTAATATATATATATATATATATATATATATATATATATATATATATATATATATATATATATATATATATATATATATATATATATGTTATAGATTTCATGCTACAGTTTATTCATTTATGCATATTGATAGACCTATTAATTAAAGTTTATTTTCTAAGTTGAGAACAAGGTTGTTAAGAAGATTCCAAGGCAAATATAGAAAAATACAAGTAAAATACATCTGAAATAACTTAATAAAATTAAAAAATATAAAAAATAAGTAATTAAATGCCAAAACAAGCTTAAAAAGTAAAGAACTTCATGAGTACAAGTAGAGTTGATAGTCAGCCAAGACAAAAAAGGGGTCTATGTAGTCAAAATAATTATTTTCATGTGAATAAAAGGAGTGTTGTTAATTAATCTATTGTATTCAAAAATTTATTGCACGTGTTAATTAAATACATCTTCATTTGAAGAGAGTTTATACCTGATCCAAGGTTCAAGTCATTGAAACCTTTTAAAGCATATTTTGTATGTATCTATAGTTACGTACAGTCTCTTGTATCACATAGAAAAAGTTACATGAGTTTGTTTAGAAGATTGGAGAAGTTAAGGGTGGTATTAAAGACTCTGTTCCAAGTTTTATTTCTTTAAAATAGTCTTTAATTTGTATGAATAATCAATTTGAACCTATCAAGCTCTGTATGTAGAGTTAAACCTTATAATAGGGTTTTTGATATAAAATGAGCCATTACTTGCATCCAAACTAGTTGAATCTCATAAAAATCATAGGGAAGTTATTAGATAAGGTTTATAAGGTATTATAATAGGTATCTTGATCAAAATCACCTTGTTATTACAAATATAGAGGACTATTTTTTGATCTACCTGTAAATAGTCATAGGAAAGCTCAATTAAGAGAAACTTGGAGGGTTTTACTTTGTTGATTGATTATAAACCTCTTATGAAGGCCCAATTTTATTATTTAAACACTATATAATACTTAATTAAAGTGATTCAAATCATTTGGTAGTTAATCCAAGTCCATATCCTTCCAAGTAAAAAGATTAGGACATCTCAACCTAAAGAGCAAAGTTGTCATTGAAGTCCAATTCTTAAGAAAGCGATAAAGGAAATTGGTTTCTCATCCTCATAGATAGTATCCAAAAATATTAATAAATATTTATAATAATCCTTTGATGATATTATATTAATAACACCTTTTCAATACCAAACATGCCTATACATAATTTACTATAATAGTGCTTAAGGACTTAGTCAACTTTTTGGGCACTTTGGTGAGCTAATTGGTATTTTGAGCTTGTGTAAGGAAACCTAAGAGTCTTGTATCATTTTATTGATATTTTCATTGAGTTTTTTAATTGAATGAAGAAACAAAATTTAGTTGTATACATCTCTGTATCAACTCCTTAAGAGGTAGAATTTGGCCTAATAGGCCTATAAAGGGTAGAGTTGTCATCTGAGTTTTGAGTTGAATTTCTTCATGCACTAAGAATCTTGAGTCAAATAATTGGTAAAACCCTCATAATATTATTAAAATAAGTGAGGATGTATAATTGAGTGCTTTAAGATTCAAATAATTAGTTTTTTAAAGGTAGATTACTGTCTCGAGACTAAGTATTATGTTTTAAATAATTAAAAGTGCCTTTTGATCTAAATACAAAGGCTAAGAAGTCAAAAGATAATACTAAAGAATAAGGTCATTAGTATTTAAATACCAATACTCAAAATACCTTTTTTTATATACCAAGAGATATTTTTACATCAAATTCCTAATACTATTATGTTGAAATTGTCAATCTTACTCAAAATTTGTGAAAATACACAAATTAGGCCAAAATCACTAAAATGTACTAAATGGTTTGAGCTTGTTGTATACAAGTGATAATTTAGGCTAATGTATCCCTAAATGGGGCAATGAATTTTATGTGATTCTTAACTTTGATCAAATCATTTTGAGTCAAAATGATAAAAAAGCATTTTGGTGATCTAGATCACTCTTTTCTTCTAATTCAGAAGCACATGACACATGCATGTGTTATTTTATGTCGATAACATCCTTAAAGGGATAACGGTCCATAAAAAACTAACATTTACTTCTAATTTATCTATAATCAAATTATGACCTATTAATATGTCTTTTTGATGAGTTTAATTAATGAAGTGCACCAATTTTCAAAGAATTGCACAAAAATTGATTAATCTTAGGCAAATTAAACCAAATTTGAGATTAAGTAAGAATTACATGGAAGTTATTGAATATTTAGTTATTGTTTTTTGAATCCTATTAAATACATCATCATGTGAGGTCATTTTTGGGTGTCATTTATAACCCATAAATGTAACAAATATCAAGTTTAAGGCCTCACATGCCTCTTTAATGCCCCTTCCTTCCAAATATTTATGAGGGTATTTATGGATTAATTATAAAAAATTATATTAATTCATGGCCACACATATTTATCTCAAGATGGATAGTCATGGTTGATCTTGATCAATTAAAAAACCTATAAATAGGAGGGCTTGATTATCTCTATAATCCATTTGAGTGTAGTTTGATAATGATTTATTTGTAATAGGATATATTCATTGATAGGCATAACATTGATTTCATATCATGAGCCTAGCTTAGTTGGTGTTTTTGAGATGGTGAAAGAGCTTAGCCTTACACCATTATTAAAGACTTGAACATCAAATCAAGGGGAAAATCATGTTTTGATCTGCATTTATGTGATGGGAAGATCTTGGGAATGTAACTTATATTTGATTTATTTCATTTGATATTAATTTCCATTTTCAACACCCCATTGAATAGGTTGGCCTATATTTTTAGTTATGTATGAATTTTTATTAGTTTTTTTTAATAATGATTGATCTAACCATATTTTCAATCCATCTCTACATCTTGGCATGTCTGATGGGACAACAAAACCCATTCAATCAAGGGAGACACTTTGGCATTTCTAAAAAATCTAAAAAGTCTTTAAAAATCCTTAAGAATAAATTTTTAGCTTCATTTTTTCATGTTTTTAATGTTTTTCATTGATACATAGGTCACACAGTGACTTATGTTGGTTTTGTGTAACTGGCATCAGTCAAGGATAATCGACATGAGTTAGGTTACAAGGAAAACACATATAAAAATTTGAATTTTAGATATTTATTTAAATTTGTAGTTATTAATTTGGGTTTATAAGTTTTTGGTTTGAACATTTATTCCCTGATCCAGAAGTTTCTTTTGGATATTTTATCCTAACATAGGCTAATAAATTTTATTATCAAAATATTTTTTTGCCTAAGGGTTCATAGGGGACTATTATCAATCATTTTTTAACAGCATCAGTTAAGTTTATGATTGAAATCGATCTTGATACAACTAACATCGATCACTATTAATTGTTGTCAGTCTCTATGTGTAAAAAATATAAACTAGAGAGCATGAATTCCAATCTTCCTTGTTTAATTATGAATTGTTATTCAAAGCAAGGGAAACTCTCTAACCTTATAGGACCTGCATGGAAAATTGATCAAAATTTGAAGCTTGATTTAATTCTATAACCTTCCCTTTGGTGTTTAAGAGGAACTTATATGGTTTATTTGATTATTTTGTGAGGTTTTTCAAAGTTTTTTCAAACTAAGGCCAAGGGGCCAATAATTTCACCCAACATTTAAAATTTAGTCTTTAAAACTTACACTTGCCTAAAATTCAAAATTTTTGAAGTGTTATTTTGTGCAAAATCATCTATTACTTGTTAGTTTGTTTGAGAAAAATGAAAAGTGTGTGTATGCTCTCCCCCTTATGCCCTATAAGGAACTTAGGTGACCAAAAGTGCCTTTTCATTGTGATTGTGACTTTTTCCAAGGTGTGAAAAGGAAGTTGTCTAGGGTCTCCTCAAAACATGTATGGTTTGGGTGATCTAAAAACAACCTCTAAAGCCTTCTCACTTAGATCATTTATTTTATGCAACTTGGCTTGTGAAGGGGAGTTCATAGCCTCTTCACAATTTATTTATGGAAGCTTTGACCTGGGGTTTCATTTCCTATTATTGTCTTCAACCCCACTCCATGGTGGGGTATCTAAATCAAGGGTGGCCCACTAGGACATTTACTTGAGTAGCTAAGTAAACTCCATTAGTGGTAATTTAGCTCAGACCATATTGGCAATTCAAACATCACACTACATAGATTAATTAATGGGTATAATTTTTTTGAAAAGGATAAGACCTTTTCACAACAAGCCAATTCAGATGGATCCAATTGATGTGTTTTATCTCTAGCATTATCCATGCTTGGGACCATTTAGATGGTCATAAAGTTTAAGTTTTAGACAATCCCACTTGCCACAGAGTATTGTTGATGTAGGGTGAGTAACCTGAAGGTCCATGACATTGTATAATCTCTTGGGATAAGGGGAGTGTAAAATACCCTATCAAATCATGTGCTTTTATTTTTTTTATTAACAAATAAAATCCTCTAAAGAGAACATATATAGATGGATTTCAATAATATAATGCAACCTTGTCATTTCAGGACTTAGGATAATTTACTTAGTTTTACTTGTCTTTCTTTACTTACTCGATCATTGATTTGAGTCTAAAACTTGTTTTTAAACAACATGTCATATCCAAAAACATTTTTTGTCCACCATTTCTTAAATAAAGAAGTGTTACACTGGTCAAATCTAAATAATCTTTTCCTTGTTGAAAACCTCATTTTAAAAAATTATGTTTGTATTATTTAAAAAACATAATTATGCTACCCATTTGAGTCTAAACCACTTTCCAAAAATCTTAGAGTCATTAATTGATAATTTAAATTTAGAATTGCATCTTTCTATGTTCTAGATTAAAATGTTGGTTGGTGTTTTTATTTGCACTTGACTTGAGTTAACTTGGGTTCAATTTCCCATTTGGATTGAAAGCCATTTATAGATCATCATCATTTGATCATTGCAAATTTAGGTCATCAAGTGTATTGCTCACACTCTAAGTTCTAAAACACCTTTTATTATACCTTTTGTTACCCTGTGATGGTGTTGTGCTACCCATTTGGTTCTAGTTTTATACTTAGGATTTATTTCATGTTTTCACATTTTGAGTTTCTTAGTTCACATTATCTCCTTCCTAATCTGAAGGGCTTTCTTATAATTTCTTGGTAGCAACTCATCGAAGTTGAACTAGCTTTTACAGTATTGATGTATCACTTAACCTTCATTTTGTGTACTGGTTTACACTTAGGTCTTTCAATTATCATACCCTCTTCTAATTTATATAATTTGAACCCTACCCAAGGTTGAGTAATTTTGTGAACACATTCTTATTATTATGTGCTACTCTACCAGCTCCTTTTCATTATAGTCTCTTTGATACCTTATCATTTGTTTAGAAAAGATCAAAACACATACCTTGTTTAAATGTTTTCAAAACATTTTCCATACTTTAAGTATATGTAAAGAACAATCTTATATATATGATGCTAAGATATACTTGTAGTGGGGTCTCTTTTGGCCCTAGTTATGAGGAAGACATTGTTATGACAAGCATGACCACTTTATCTTATTTGAGGAAGTCACCCTTAAGTGATACATCAATACTGTAAAAGCTAGTTCACAAAATGAAGGTTAAGTGATACATCCAATCCTATCCATGTCAATTCTTGTGCACCATCCCTATCATTCCCCTTTAATTTGTGCATCACACTTGAAATTTACAATTTAATGATAACCTTCATAGATTTGTGCACCGTATTCAAAGATTACCATTCTAGGTTATCCCCGTTTAGCTTATGTGAGCAATCAAACTTTTCAACACACAAAGGTTACCATTTTATGTTATCACCCTTCATCCTATGTGAGAAATAAATATCTATAATAGGTGAAGGTTATCATTTTAGGACCTCCTCCTTTGGTTTGTTCAAAAACCCAAACTACGTAGCATCTTGTCAATACCATTCTAGGCCCATCACCTATATTTATTAAGAATATTATTAAAGAACCTCATTTTGATGAATTATTTATTGTTGATGCCTTATTTAATAGCGTAAATTTTAGAGATACCATTATTAAACCACAAACCATTATTCATCCTGAGTCAACTGTTCCCCACTTAAAAAATTTCATGCCAATCTTCGAGCCAAAACAAGAACCATTACCTCTTCAAGAACCATATTTTGAGGAAAAAAATATGTTTAAACTAGATATTTTGTAACCAATTATGAACCAAGATCACATTATTATTGTTGAAACACCCATTTTTGATGAGTCAACTTGTGATGAATCACCTATTCACATTTTACCTTTTTTAAAGAGCCTCATCTCCTTGATAAGCCAGTCTCTACAAAGATGTATCTTAATATTTTTTGACTCATTGAGGAGTCTCTTTTTGATATAAAATATTATGTCGAATCATCCCTCAAGTAGTTACCCCTCTTTGATGGGCTTCACTTAGATGAGTCAATTTATGTTGAACCTTTCCTAGATGAATCACTTTTTATAGAACCCATTATGCCATCACAGGCCATTACTTATTTGATACCAAGCATTTAACAAAACATAATTATAGAAACAACCACATCAGATGAAGAATCAACATTGAAGTTAGGTTCCCTTTTTGAACTAACATCAGATTTAACATCAGAAGTAAAATCACTATTAGTCTCAACATCATATTTAGAGTCCCTTGATTTAGACTCAGCTTCAAAAATAGAGTACATTCATGGTGGTTATAATTGCCTTGTGGATCATTTTTTATATATTTGTGATCCTACATTTTTTGAGGATGATTACTTCAGCTCAACATAGATTGTCTTAGTATCTTTTATGATTATTGTGTTACCTTTCATCATTCCATTATTCCCACCCAACATAGTCATTATATTGGCATTCCACCTCCCACCAAACATTGATTGGGATTTTATAGGTAAAATCACTAAGAAGCGGGGGGGGGGGGGCACGGTGAATCAGTGAGCCCAAATAATCCAACTTTAATTTTAATCACTTTCAAGTTCTTAATCAATTATCATAAGAATTCATGAAGCATACACATCATTTATAAAAATGAGAAAGAGAGAGAATGAAAAATCAATCACATAACACATGGCATATGTGGGAAACCCTCTTGAGGGAGAAAACCCGCTAGAACCTATAATTGGACTACTATCTTATAATAACAAGATCCAATTTAGACCATATATAACTAATCAAGGAACTAACATCCCTTATTTTAGTGAGACTATAATCCCACAAGGAACTACCACACCTATCTAGCTGAGCTACTAGAATATCTAGACCTTTTTGAATTTTCACCTTGCAAGGAGGTTCCAACCCCCTTAGATGTTGAGTTGCCACAACAACACCTATGAATAATTCCACCTTTGGACTGATGTCTACAAATCCTAATGATGGACCTTTGCTTATCACTCTTCACCTTTTCTCACACTCAATCTACAAGAGTACTATTCTTTAAAAAACATTATGACCTATAGATCATAAAAATATTCCTCAATCTATTTTTATCTTCAACTCATCCATATGTCACTTTACCCCTCCTTCACTCCATAATTCACACACACACAAGGATCTCTCAAATATCTCCCAAGTTTCTCACTCAAGTTTCACACTCAAGTCTCTCACTCAAGTTTCACACTTGAGTATCTTAATCAATTCTCTCACTCAAGTATCACACTCAAGTCTTTCATTGAAGTCTCTCACTCAAGTCTATCTACAAGTCTAGAAACCAACACATTTGGTTTCACCATTTATAGAGATATCATGACTATCGACATATTAGTTAGCCATTAGTCATGCCTTAACATTTAATTCATATATCTCATTGAGACATATCTCAATAAAATCTTCATAGGTTGAACATATAATCTATGGTTCACCCTTAAACTATATACACCTTTTAATAAGGCTCGTGTAGCTCTTATAGGTCTCATGGAGACCTATTCACATATTTAGCATATCATCAAGAAAAAATTATTATAGGACCACTTATAAATGTATATTTCCAATACACATGACCCATTTTTCATCCTCAAAATCTTACAAACATCATTACACTCTTCTATGCAAGCTCAATCAACATTTTGTGCACACAGTCACTATGAACGAATACATAGTCAACTTATAAACCCTTATTCATACTACATTTGTTTAATCACACCTAAAAAATCCACATAGATAATACTTATGGAGTCTAAAACACTCTCTAAAATCTAAGATAACATGAAACATTGAAACAGCATCAACACAAGCTCAAACATCCTTCTCAGGTCACTTGTAGGACATACATGAAAACATAGTCAACTTTAGACCTCAATGTATTTGATTATACACAATTTTATATATTCAAATATATATTTACAGATGTAACTTTTATTCCTATACATATTCTCTTTTTACACTATGAGCAAATTCTATCTAGATCGAAAGATATGGCCAAAATACAAAGCACTAGATTTTTCATTTATAAATTCAAATATTCAAATACAAACGGTCATAGTTAAACCTCAAACATCATGCTCACATATAATATCCTTGATTATTAGATTAAAAATACACCATATATATCCTCTAAATTTTAATTCATAGATCACCAATGCCAAATGTTAAATCTTAAACATGTTGACCTCATCCCGTGCAATCTTGCAATGTTGACTCATTGTGCACCATCGATCTCTACAGATCAGTCAGGTCCTTATCATGAAGTGATAACCATTTAATATTACTAAAAATACCCATTATCATGAAACTTGGCACCATTTCATGCATTCTAAGCATTTATACCATTAACCATTGATCACTTATCCTTATCTCACTGTTTCCTAAGTCCTTGGAACAAACACGCTCCATTGATCCATTTGTAAGGAGCTTGATCTTTACTTTCATTAACCAATGAAAACTTTGACCTATTTTAATTGATTCACACCATATATCTTGATTTTGTGATTTATTATAAGTTGTAATATCTTCATTTGGTCCTGATCTTTATCTTCTTTTAAAATAGACTAAGTATGGGGACCATTGAAATATTCCTGGAAGGCCAACTTTGAACAGTCATAGCTTTTGCCTCGCTCACTTGCGTGTTCTCAAATTTATAAAATATGATCTCATAACATAGGATAATCTAAACATATAAAAAATAATCCTATTACCCTCACACGTGTGAGATATAATGACATCAAAATGCTCACTTATATTTATCTCTTCACAGAGCCAACTATGCTAAAAACTTATCTGGGAGGCCAACTTTGAACATGCATATATTTTGTTGCACTCCAATGCTTGACATAAATTCTATAAAAAACAACTAATAACAAAACTAAAAAAACCCATATGATCACCTTCTCTTAAAACTTCCACATGTGTGAGATATGCCACTATCAAACTACTTACTCAACTCTTTCTTGCCTCATGCAAATTTGGCTATGGGAAAATATTGTCAAACTACTTGGGAGCCCAACTTTGCCCTTGCATATATTTTCATGAACTGTGGTGCATGATCTAAAATTTAGCATAAATAAAATATGGAATAGTGTGATCACAACCATATGACCAACTCCCCTTTATTCATTCACACGTGGAAATGGTGATGCCATCAAACTACCCACTCAAATTTTCTATCACTAGACCTAAAGTGTCTAGATGAAAACAATGATAAACTGGGTGAATTATATATACACATAATATTTTCAAATTTTATCACTTATTTATGTTTTACATCTTATAGTAACCCATTGAGAGTCAATATCACTAAGTTCACGCCCTAAGGGGTACACCAAGAAAGGGGTGGACAGACCTTTGGTGTTTTATAGGATTGTTGTCCCTTTTTGCCACATTATTACCAATTTAACTAGATCCCAAAACCATTCCCTAAGCTACTTATCCTCCCTTTAGTACTCTAATATTTTCCTCTTTCCATTATTCCTTTTCTTATCTTAAACTCCTTTGGGATAGTTAGCTGTAATGGGTCGATTGGGTCGACCCAATATAGTTTAGGGGTATTATTTACTTTCTTAGCTTGTTAGCCCTTTGGCTAACCTATATTAGACCTAGTGAATTATCTTTGAAAACATACTGGGTTGATCCTATATAGCCAACATTCCTAAAGGATTTAGGGCAAGATCTGCATATGTATACAAGATCATTTATATCATTATTCATATGTGCAATCAAGAGTTATTATTCACTCGTGCTTCTTCACAATTTCCTATTCCCTAATTCTACTTGAGGAGATATAGCTTAGGTTTATTAATTGGATAATCTAGTCTTATGGATAATTCTTGGATGCTTTGACATTTCTTAGTTATCCTTACAAACCACAATAACCTCTTGTGAAGCCCCTTTGGCCAAGGGAGAGACTGACTCTTTATGGGTTCACATTCAAGTAAGTATATTCTAACTTTGTTATCCTTTCTTTTAGTAGATAGAACTAGCATAAGTGTTGGCTCGAATAATAATATCTTTCATATTATATGTATTAGGGCGTTACTCATACTTACTTTAATTGAAGTTCCCTATACATGTTTATTTTATTATTTCTAACCTCCCACTTTGTGCCACAAGATTTGGTGTGCACTAGATTAGATTTAATTTATTGTTATTAGAATAGACTAAATGCTTTAAACCTTAGGACTCTATTTGGGTTGCTTGATTATGTTAGAGTGTAGGCTTTGGAACCCTTCATAGCATGATATGTTGTGACAAGTGATCCCCTAATCAAGTCTAGTAGATCCTCCTATTGGTCATGTTCCCTCTTAACAAGTTTATTCCCAATCAAAAGTGTAGGTATGATCTATCTGCTATGAGCTAGGATTGATTTATAAACATGTTTCACTTCTAATTGCATACATTTTGGTAAACTCGATGTGAAACCTATCCCACCATTGATTGGATTATCCTCACATTTTCATTTTTTTTACCTTTTTTTTAGCATTAACTTTCACTTTGGATTCAACTTCATTACATTTTGGTGAACCCTACATGAAACTAACCCTTGTAAGATTTATTTCACTTTATTTCATTCTTTTGATCATTAGTTTTATTATATTTTTGACATATTGGATCGATTATATCAACCTAACTATTTGTTTCTATGTGTAGGTTTTTAAGAATAGGTAATTAGATCAACCCAATCGACCCAATATAGGTTTCTAGCCTTTCAAACACCTAGTTTAGCCTACTAGGTCGACCTGGTTGGCCCCTTATAGTTTCAACATTTTTTAGCAGGTTCTTGTACAACTTGATCATTCTTATCAACCTAGTTTGCAGGTTTCTCAAGCATACTTCAAGGTTATTCATCAATAGTCTTTCTTCATTACATCTCTGATCCACTAAGGTTCCTTTCTACCTCTATATTTATTTCCTTTATATCTTTCCTTTCATAGTTTTTAGTCTTTAAAACTTCCCCTACATAGTCACTAATATCAACCCAGTTCTGTGTGCTATCTAAAATAACTAGAATGACACTACCAACCTAGTTCATTTAAAACCTTGCTTCCATAATATAGGTTTGAACCTATTGACCTTGTTTTATATTTTGTGAATATAGGGTCAACATTATACCTTTTTTCAAGTTATAATTAACCTCATATCTGCTAGTAATTATCTCACACATTTCTTTTCTTGTTATTTTCATGTTTAGAGTAGTTCACATAGTCTAATTAAGAATTTTTTTAATTAATCACTTAATTTCACTATTTATATTTTATGTACACACATATAAATCACAAAAACATAAATAAGAGTTTTAACATTTTGTCTACCCTAGGCCAACCTACTTTGATTTCATCACCAAGAGGGAAGCTAACTTGATGCTCTAGTCAAGTATAAATCATGGTTAATGATATATTTTAGCTAAGCACCTGACACCCTTATCATTGCAATGTGTGAAGTGAGGGGGTAGGCCCAAATACCAATCTTGTATTATTTCCACTATAGTCCCTTTCATCCTAGACTAATTGAATTCATCCTTAGATTGTTATTTATTACCTTGCTTATAACTAACCTCCAATCACATTAAAAATCATTTCTTAATAGTCTAATTAATAATCAACTTGACTAATTAGTTAGCTCTTTACTTTTCAAGTTGATTGCTTGCTCTTTGCTCAATTGTGTGTGTAAAAAATTACATTAGCCAACATTAGTACAAGGTTTTCTTTTGTGTTCCTCAATTGGATTGGCTAGCATTGATACAATTGACTATTTGTTTCCTTTCATCTCTTTTTTCCTAGATTTTCTACAAAAATTTTCTTATTTTAGCTCATAACTTGTTATCATCTTTATTTCTCCCTGTCTATTGTAATGGGTCAACTCACTTGACCAGATAACTTTTTTTATCCCTTACTCACTGTATTAGATCAACCCAATCGACCATGTATAGTTTATATCTCCTTTCCATCTTTTTATTACCTCTATTCATTATATTGGATTGACTCAGTCAACCTAGTATAGTTTATAGGTCCTATTTCCTCTGCTTGGTCAATCTAATCGACCTTATACTATTTCATACTTTCCTTGTTTATCAATATAATTCCTTATATTTCCAATTTTTCATTCTATTCATCTCTCTTCAATCAAAATGAAGTATCCTATCATAATCTTATTAGATATCTTAAATCCATTTAGATATTATATGGGATGTTCATTTCACCCTCTCTTTTCTTCATAAGAGCAACATCACTCTTTGGGCACCTCTTCTCCTCCTTCATCTATGAACTTTAACATGGTGAAAATAACACCTCAAGATGAATTTGATGGATCTAACCCTTTCTATACTTGCCAAGAAACTTTTCAAAATCACCAAACTAATGTGGGATTAATTGATATAGTTTTATTTAACAATCCCATTAACAATCCATCTTATTCAAAAAGTTTTTTGTAATACCAATTTGGGGAGTGATCCTACAAACACTAACCCACCTTCTGATACAACCCAAATTTTATCCCAAGTTATTCAACAAATGAACATTATGTAAAATTCTAATACTATCCAAATGATGTAACTTCAACAACATCTAATCAATCTGGCTAATCAACCTCCAACTATTCATCCTCAAGATAGTCCTAATTATATTCCTCCACCTCTTAGGGATGCCTCAATTAATATTATTCTTCAACCCATAATGAATAAAAATATGCTTTAAACCATTGAAAATGAGCCTTTATCTCCCTTCATTATTTTCATTGATATTGGTAATATATCTCCAACTATCAAATATGATGGGACTAAGGACCCTGGTTCATTTTTTAAAGCCTTTAGAAACCTTTACAAAGAGTGGATCCAAAATCTTATTCAAAAATTTTACCGATGATGTATTACAATGGTATAATCAATTAACCCAACATTATATTTGGTAACTTGAAGATTTGGTTAATCCTTTGGTTAAAGAGTTTCAACACAATGATGTTTCTAAAAATTGTCTTAGCCATTTCATCAATGCTAATCAATCTCCCACATAATTAGCTCATGAATTTATCAAAATATGGAAATATTTAGCTCATAAATCTGATAACATGAATGATGATAATGTGTTCAAACTATTTATCATAGATTTAACTCCCACTCTCCAATATATGGTTCAAACCTTTGTTCTTAAAACACTTAATGAAGCTCTTGATCAATCTAAACATCAAGAATTTATTATGAATAAATTCAAACCTAATCCTAAAATAATTAAAATATCTTTCCAAACATTTAATTCTATAAATAATAATACTTTACAAACCAAACAAGGAGTTGAAAAAATTGATATTCCTTCACCTACTCATACACTTCTTTCAGTTCAACAAATGAAACAATTTTTACCTCCCTCAAAACCTTTCATCTATCCCAATTTTCCTTCAAAATAGTATGAACCTAATATATTTTATTGGTTCCATGTCAACATTGGGAATTCCCATGAATATTGTATAGGGCTCAATAAATTTGTTGTCTCCTATATGCTTGGTGATTCATTCAATCATAAATCTATGATCAACCTTCATTATCAATAATACACTGCTACTTCCCAAAAATGATAAAATTTTAAGCTTATACCTATAATAACCAAAAATATTTTTTATAATAATCAAGAAAATGTCAAGGATGTTTATGCCATTTATGTTGACTATGACCAATATTATAACCACTCTCAATATGTTAACATTGCCAAGGTCAATTATCATCGTAAGCTGGCTCATAAAGATCTTGTTACCAAGCCTAAAAATCCATCTTTAGAGAAATAACTTCTTAAATATTCTAACACTAATTTGGAATCACTTGAGGAACAAATTCCTCCTTTTAATACTCTAACCACATCTATACCTTCTAAAAATACTTTATCATATAAACCTCGTACTAGTTGTTCTAAATCTCATTGGAATTTTCTTTAAGAACTCAACTCTATGACTTATAAGATTCTTCTTATGGAGTTGTTTCACACTTCATATTATCATCATAAATTACTTATGCAACAACTTCAAAAAATTGAAGATCCATCCTCCATAGATGAAGAACCAACTTCTATTTATTCTCAACCTACTAATATCAATACCATTAAAACCATGTGTCCTTCCAAGCCCTCTATTGAATTCTTTCAAGAGGACATGATCAACAATGAAATTATTTTTCATGTCGATGATCTACCACTCTTTATTAACATAGACATTAATACAACTCTTATCCTTAAATTCTTGGTTGATGAAGGCTCTAAAATTAATGTGACATCCTTGTGGATTTCATAATAACTTGGTTATAACAAGGGTCATCTCAAGAAAACTCATCTTACTTGTCATGGTTTTCATAAGACTAATCAAAATCCACTTGGTTGTATTTCAATTCCATTAACCATAGGACCTAAGACCATTCAAACCATGATTATGGTCCTTGATCTCCCTTTATCTTACAATATCCTTCTTGGTCATCCATAGACTCATCGAATGAGAGCCATTGCTTCTTATGGTAGTTAATATATTAAATTCTTACATAATGTAAAATGGTACAAGCATTTATTTGATCCCAATCCGTGGAGTATCTAGATTCCTAATCTTAAACCTCAATATCACATTCCTACAAATATTAAGATTAGCAATGCTCTTTTATCTAAGTTCATCAACATTAGTCTTGATTTACAAGTTGCTCTTGCAGATTCTGATGATGATGATCCCAATGAATTTCAACACACTTGCAATACTACCAAGTTGACTCCATATATTTATTAATGGCTTCCTCCTTTTATATTACCAAGAGACTATATTATTCCTCTTATTGGTGAGATTACTAACTTTCCCCCTCCATGAAATGCTTAAGATCCTTCTTTACCAAAATATTCCTTCACTTGTAATGATTTTGGAGTGGCTAAATTATTTCAAGATCCTCTCATCATGTCTCATTGTACATTTAGCAATATTGGGATTTTACCTTCCAAAACTCCCCCTAATTCTCAAGCTTATATAATTTATCCAACATATGATGATGACTATATCATGGACCAAGATCAATCTAGAGACTTGGATTCCAAGCATTACCAAAAAACTTGAGCCCAAACCCATGCTTTTAATTAGGATGTGCATACCATTTTTTTAAATCATACCTTCAATTTTAAAGGTCATGTACCTCTCATCAAACCTCCTCTTATTGATACTCCTTGGGTGGTAGAATAAATTATGCCTTCTAAATATCTAAAATTTCTTACACCTTTGGATCCAATCATTTCATCAGATCCTTCTTCCATCACTTAATCCATCGACACTCTGATCTCTTCTACTCCCAAAATTACACTTAATTCCAAGGCTATCGATGTTCATCAAATACATTCTAATTTTGATCACCATGGCAATCACATTCTTGATCTTGAAGTAGATATTGAGTGTTATGGTCCTCTTCCTACCTTGCCTAGTGATGAAGCTATTCTTGAGTTACTTCATGCTTGGGAAATTCAACTTCCTTTGTAGCATCATAAACTTGGAAACTTTAAAACTAAAACTCCTTACTTTAACAACTTCATTGCTAGCATTGATCCTAAAACAAGTCCAATTTAAGCATTACCTAATGTACCATATCAATTTCAAGATGGTAACTCCATTTTTATCAAAGAAACCACTCACATCAAATATGGTACCCCATCTTTTCCTTGATCGATTACAGTATCTTGAGAGATTGTATCTACTGAACATGATAAATTTAGCTTATTATTTGAAAAATATTGTGAATCTTTTGCTTGGTCCTATGAGGACATGCCTATAATTGACCCTAGCATTATGATGCATAATATCATTACTTATCCTAATGCTAAACCTGTATGTTAAAAGCAAAAAAAATTCACCTTAAGTTTGGACTCTATGTCATAAGGAAATCATCAAATTATTAGATGCTAAATTTATTAAATTGGTGAATTATTTTGAATGGGTTTCCAACATTATCCCCATTCAAAATAATGTCACTATGGTTATTCACATTTGTATTTATTTCCATAATCTTAATCTTGTTTTTCCCAAGGACAACCTCCCCTTACCTTCAATAAATTCCATCATTGATTCCATGACAAGTTATGAAATGCTATCTCTTATGGATGGTTTCTCATGATATAATCATATTCATATCACTCTCAAAGACCAACATAAGACTAATTTCACCATAGAATGGGGCACCTATTGCTATGTCAAAATTCCATTTGGTCTCAAAAATGCCAAATCAACTTATCAACAAGTAATGACTCACATTTTTCATGATCTCATTCACAAGATTGTTGAAACCTATGTAAATGATCTCATTGCTAAATCCAAACATCGTAAGAATCATATTTACAATCTCACTATCATATTTAACCAGCTTATTAAATATAAAGTTAGACTTAATCCTTATAAATGTGTCTTTGGAATCACATTTTAAAATTTCTTAGGCTTCTTAGTATCTCTCTATGGAATTAATGTTGATCTATCCAAAATTAGTGTTATCAACAACAAGCCCATTCCTTATTCTATTCTTGAAATTTATACTTATTTAGGCAAACTTGGGGTAATTAGATGATTCATCCTTGAAATGGCATACCAGATTCACTCCATCAATTCCCTTCTCAAGAAAATTACTAATTTAGATGGGATGGATACATGTCAAAAAGCCTTTGATAACATGAAAGAGTCTTTTCTTCACCCACCTAGACTTCATCCTCCTTCCAATGATAAACCTTTGATTCTGTATACTTATTCCACACCTAATTTAGTTGGGGTAATGCTTACTCAAAAAGATGATATAGGAAGAGAGTATGTTATCTACTATATTATCTATGGCCTCATTGACTATAAAACATGCTACACCAAAATTGACCATGATTTCCTCTCCATCTATTTCACAACTGAAAAGCTTCATCACTATATGCTTTACCAAACCACTTATGTCATTGTTCATTTATATCCCCTTCATCATTTGTTCTCCAAATCCTTTCTTCCTAGAGATATAATTGGCAAATGAATGGTCCTCATGGAATTTTATCTTTGCATCATCACTCAAAAAGTTGTTAAAGGGCAAGTCATAGCTAACCAACTTGTTGTAGCTCCCATTCTAGACACTTATTCCCTTAAAGATGACCTTTTAGATGACAATATCATTTACATTGAAGGTCTTAATCAAGTTATCTCTCTTAAATATTATTTTCATAGCTTTATTGTTAATCTTGAATCTAATTAAATTAAGTAATCTTCCATTCCCTCTGGTACTACAAAAATAAAGGTAGTTATTGAGGAGCTTCCTATAATTGATGTTAACTTATATGAGGATACTTGGACCCATCACTTTGATGGTGTAAAATACCTTCAAGGATATGGGGTAAGTTGCATTCTCATGAGTCCTCTTGGAAAAATTATTCTTTTATCTTTTCACTTCACCTTTCATGTCACCAATAATATGGCTAAGTACGAAGCTCTTATCTCAGGCATGAGAGTTGTTCTTGACTTAGACATTCAAAACCTTCATGTTTTAGGTGATTATCAACTTATTTTCCATCAAGTTAGTGGTGATTACCAATGTAAAAGTGAGAACCTTATCACCAATCATCAAATTACAACCAATCTTGCTAAGGATTTTATCTCTTTCACTATTGAGCCTTTTCCTAGAGATTAAAATTTCATTATTGATTATCTTGCTTCTTCAGCTTCTCTATCTCATCCACATCAAATTATTTTTTATCCTTATTTTCTTATACAAATAATAAAATCCATATCTTCTACTCAGCCACCATATTTGCTTATCTATCATATTAAGGTTGTTACCATTCAACAAAGTCCTTGGTATAAAGACATCATTCAATTCTTAGAACATAAAACTTATCCTCCTAATTTAGGCTCTCGTGAAAAGACACACATTTGTAAACAAGCTTTCAATTATGTATTTCAACACAACATCCTTTAATATCACAATGTTAAAGGTACCTTACTCCATTGTGTTATGCAATATGAGGTTCCTCCTCTCTTTTTTAAAAACGCGTAGGGGCATTTACAATCGCCATTGCAGTGAACATGCTACAACACATAAATACCTACGTATGGGTTACTTTTGGCCTACTCTTGAAATAGATGTAATTGAATATGCTAAAAAGTGTACTCTTATCAATTTCATGATGATCTTATCCATTCACCTCCTAACAAACTTCAAACTATCAAATCTCCTTGGCCATTCTCCACATGGGGATTTGATCTCATTGGTAAACTTCCTTTCTCCCAAAATGGGCATGTCTTTATCATCACCACTACTAAATATTTTACCAAGTGGGTAGAGTCCATGCCTCTTGTTAACATCACTATTCTTAACATTTCCAAATTTATTATTAACCAAATTATTTTATTCTTTGGCATTCCCCATACCATCATTTTTGATAATGGTGGTAATTTCAAAAATAAACATGTTGAATAACTTTTCAACAAATTTAATATTAATCACAAATTTTCCATGCCTTATCATCCATAATGTAAAGGTCAAGATAAGGCCATAAATAAAATTCTCAACAAATTTATCCAATAGACAATTATTGAAACCTACATGAATTGGCATATTTATCTTTACCCTACACTTTGGGCCTATCAAACTAGCATACACACTGCTACTAGGGTAACTCCATTTTCTCTAGTCTATGGTTTTGAGTTGGTCCTTCCTTTATAAGTTGAACTTCCCTCTCTTTGTATATCTCTTCATGGCATTATTACTAATGAATAATTATGTGAATCTCACTTTCATGCCCTTGATTTTCTTGGTGAATGTCATCTTTCTACCTTGAAACATAACCACCAATACAAGACTCACATCACTAGACAACATAATAAACATGTTAAAGTTTTCACTTTTAATATTGATGATCTTGTCCTTAAATTAGATTACACCCATGAAAATAAAGGTAAATACACCCAAAAATGGTGGGGCCCATTTTTGGTTAAAGGCATTCTTGGTCCAAGTACCTACCATCTTCAAACCAATAAAGGCCATGTTTTCAAAGAGCCCACTAATGCTCAATTTCTTAAAATGTACTTTACATAAAAATCTACTTATCATGTTTTATATCTATATCTATCTAAAAATTTTTACAAGTTACTTAAGCATGGGTATCTCCCTCTGTAGCAGTTCCCTCTTTTTCACAAACCTTTAATCCTCCCTTTTAGCCTTTTGGTCTTTTGGTTTCTTGATGTACCATAGTCTTCTTTATCTTCTAGCATTTTCTCTTGTTTTTCATACCCCTTGGGTTTTTCTTTTGTAAGTTTATTTATGAGACTGTGGATAGGACCTGACATTCCTCACAAAACCACCATTTTTTCCTATTTTTATCTTTCATTGTTGTTGCTTGTCAATGTTGTTTTGACATCCTTTGGGTTTATATTTTGTGAGTTGTTTTATAAGACTACAAATAGGACCTAAAATCCCTCACAAAATACTACTATTTCTTTGCTTACCTCACTTTACTTTTATATTGATTTTGTCACCCTTGTGGGTTTTTATTTTATGAGTTGCTTTGTGAGATAAAAGATAGGACCCAACCCTCCTCATAAAATTACCACCTTTTCATGTTCTTGATCCTTGTTCTCAACTTTAGCTTTTACTTCTTTTGCTATATGAAATCTATAAAACAATCTATGTTAGCATGTTTTCCTCCATTTCCCTCTTTCTAATGATAAGGAATCACATTTTAGTATCATTATATCCCTCTTTACCCCTTTTCACATTTTTTATTATTTTAATTAATTCAAACTGTTCCATACGTCACCGTCTTAATTTTCCCTTCCCTTCATCTCCACATTGGATAAAACAAGGTTGAAGTCAAGATAGAACTTTTATTTCACTTAGATTTATGAGACTCTTAGACTCCATGCTCTTTGAATTTTTCTCTCTTATCCAACTTATCCCAAGTATTCAAATGAAAGTCATCTTTAGTACCCATTTTTAGTTTTCCAAATCCATACAGAGGAGGAATAGAAAAAGAAATCAATAAAGTTAAAACCCAAATCATTTGATAATAAAAGGAAATGATATTTAAAAGGTAACATACAAATCTCAAAAGTCAAATTCACATTAAAAGACATCATTAAAAACAAATCTCTTATCTCCAATCAAAGCTTAAACTCCATAGTTGGCCTCACATAGATCTGTGGTCCTTTGGAGTGAGGTAGGATAGTAGATTGGAATAGGGGATTTAAAAAAACTCTATGGTGCTACCTACTTTCTCACACAAGTACCCAATCTTTATAGTAGATTGATAGCTCTGTAAGAGGTCATAAAAAATGAGGAACACATCATGGAGAGGTAGATCCATTTTACTTTTCATGCATTTAGACTTCATGGGATGATCTATATACTCCATTTGTTAACCTAATACTTATGTATCTAAGAAAAGTTCTTCATAGTCCTTAAGGTCAAAAGTCCTCTTATTTTTACAAACCTAATTTGAGTGCCTTAACTTTGATAAAGTGTTTCTCTGCCTTATTTTTTCCTTCATTATCCCCTCCACCCATTTCATTTAACCCCATTGATAGACAAATTATGATTCTAATTTTTTTTCCCTTATTCTTTAATTCCTTCTTCTTCACCTCTTAAAAACATGTTATCACTACTTTATTTCAATTTTATCTATCTTTAGAGAGAAACAACATGTTTGAACAACTATGGATTTCTTCTTTCTTTACACCATGATTTTACATTTATACACTTACTTTAATTCCTTTTACCATTTATCATTATTTTTTGTCTTTCTATTATAGACACTTGATTTTATATCCTTTTTCCATTGTTGAGTGTGGTTGGATTTTTTTTTAGATTATGGTAAAAGCATGTTTTGAAGGGAACCCAAAACCCTTTAATAGAATCAAGAAAGATAAAGCATTAACAACCACCAAGAAAAGTAGTCCTGAAACCTACTGAAGAGTAGCATCAAAATCAGGTTTTATAGGGACCTAAAACCACATACATAGTCCAATAAAAGTACCCAAGTTTTACAAGGACCTAAAACCTCAAATAACTTAAAGCATAGGGTAAATAATGCTAAATATATATATATATATATCTTTAGCATTCTACCCTAGCCAACAATGCAGGTTGCCATTGCAATAAACAATAGTGACACACAAGCATTTACCAGAACATTAAAATTCTACAAAATACCTTTGGTTTCTCTTTCACTTTGATTTAATGGAGACACCATTAGCTCCAATAATAATGATGGCCGTAGCCTCCTCACTACCATCCCCAAGGAATAGAAAGCTCTGATCTGATCTCTGTATCCAAAATCCATCAAACCCCGCGAGGGTCATATCGGCCCTCAAATTGGAACCCCTCTTCCATATCTTGTAGGTATCTGACAATGCAATGCGGATTATGAAGGGGATAATGGAGATCTCAAGATGAAAATTGATCTCCATGTAGAAGTCCCGCATGTGCCTCATGGTGGTGACGATGTGGGGGAGCCTACGGCACCATTTAGCCCAGGCGAGGGGCTGGTAGTGGTGCATGATGATCATTGCGATAGACTCCTCGCGGGCACACACAACCTCTTGTAGGGCACTCCACCCCTTCTCTTGGCTTTTTACTTCTCACTCAACAATGTTTTTTTCCATTTTATGCACCTTTTTTCATTGTTGATTGAGATGTGGATTATTACTACTCACTCATCAATGTTGTTTTACCATTTTGTTTAGTCTTATTACCATTCATTAATTTTTATTTTACCATCTTATTTTACATGTATCCTTGGTTTGATTTGGTGATTTTTCCTCTCTTACTTAAGGATAAATTGTTTGAGCTTTTTGGTTACCTGATTTACTCTTATTATTTGACTTGGTCATTTGGTCTAACATAAAACCTATCACCCCAGATTTCTAAATTTCTCAAGTATTTATCATCCTAATAGAACTAGCCATCTTATATTTTATTTCATTTTTTTTCTCTTTAGTTTTGTATTCTTTGGTTTGTCAAAACAAGTCTATGTGCCCTACATAATCAAAAATAGCAACACAATAGAAAACCATCCTACGATAAAGGTAAGTCAAGGTATGCATTACATTTAATTTTTAGTTCTTTACTTTTTAGATTAGTTTATCTTTTCATTCATTTACATTTAATTATTTTTTGATTTAAAATACTACAACTTTTTTAGCATCATCATTGTGTGTGTCCTTATGTATTTTCTCAAAGTACCATCCTGTATTATACCTTAGTGACACATGATGAGCTTCAAGTGGGGAATATGTATACCCATGATATTTTAAACTTTTATCATGTGTTGATGCCTTACATCTTGTAAGAACCCATCGAAACTCAATCTCTTTAAGTGTACACCCTAAGGGGTGCATCGAGAAAGGGGAAGGCAAACCTTTAGTGCTTCATAGGATTGTTGTCCCTTTTTTCCAAATTATTACCAATCTAACTAACTTCCAAAATCATTCCCTAAGCTACTTATCCTCCCTTGAGTACTCCTTTAGTCTTTTCCTCTTTTCATTCCTCCTTTTTTTATCTTAAAATCCTTTTGGATAGTCAGTTGTACTGGGTTGACTAGGTTGATAGAGTATAATTTAGGGGTATTATTTAATTTCTTATCTTGTTATCCCTTTGGCCAACCTAGCTTATACCTAGTGAATTGTCCTCGAAAACACACTGGGTCGACTAGGTTGACCCTATACAGCTGATGTTCCTGGAAGGATTTAGGGAAAGATCTTCCTGTATATAAAATATAATTTTGGTCATTATTCATATGTGTAATCAATATTTATTATTCACCCATGCTTATTCATAATTTGCTCTTCCACCATTCTACTTGAGGAAACTTAGCTTAGGTTTTTTATCTAGAGAATCTAGTCTTGTGCATAAATCTTGGATGCTTTGGCCTTTCTTGTTTATCCTTAAAAACCATAAAAACTTCTTGCAAATCCCCTTTGGCCAAGGGAGAGATTGGGTCTCAATGGGTTCACATTCAGGTAAGTATATTATAACATTGTTCTCCTCTCTTTTAGTAGATAGAATTAGCATAAGTGTTGGCTCAAATAATACTATATTTCATATTTTATGTGTTAACATGTTAATCATACTTAATTTAATTAAATTTCCCTATACATGTTTGTTTTATTGTTTTTAACCCCCCCCCCCCCACTTTATGCCATAAGATTTGGTGTGCACTAGATTAGATTTACTTTCTTGTTATTAGAATAGAGTGAATGATTTAAACCTTAGAACTCCATTAGGGTTATTGTATGATTGTGTTAGACTATAAGCTTTAGAACCCTTCCTATAATTATATTTTGTGACAAGTGATACCCTAATCAGGTCTAATAGACCTTGATATTGGTCATGTTCCCACTTAACAAGTATATACCCAATCAGAAGTGTAGGTATTCTTTGTCTTCTCTGAGCCAAAATTGATTTATAGACATGATACATTTCCAATTTCATAAAAATTCCACCTATGTACACAAGCTCTTTAGTCATCCTTGACCATTGATAGTACCCCTTACATATGCTCAATACTTTATACTCATCCCTAATCATCTCAAACTATGCCAAAATTGAATATCAACCAAGCATCCTTCAAGCATACTAGGACAATCACATTTTACACTTTTTCATTGTCACTTAGGCTATCAAGGCACTTCATACACTCACATGGACACCTCCATGATATCATCATGACATCATTGACAAATCTCCAATATGTGACTAATAGAATCACACTTTGTTGAGATACATCCATGGTGACATACCATTTGTATAATAACAAGGAGACCAACACCACATTGATTCAGAAGAAGAACACTCTCCTAGTAAAACCTTTTTGAAGGCACTAGGGAATGATCAAAGAGATAACTCAGCATATTTTAGTGAAAATTTTCAAAATCACTAGAATAAAATCAAAGTAAAATGTTAATATCTCTCAGGAAAACCTTCTTAGAGTCATTATGGGATAATCAAGACAAATTCATTGGTGAAAACCTCATCGAGGTGCCAATAGTTGAGTACCAAAGTTCATCACTACTTAATGAAGACATTATTAAAGATCAAATCATTATGGATTCCAATATATAACATAATTAGATGGTAGATACTCTCAAGGCTAAGTAATATAAAAATTTGGTGGTTTTATTGAGAGAATATTTAGAGATATTCAGCCCTACCATAACTAAAATTATGTTGAATTCATAATTAGCAACATTGTGTGTGCCTAAAAATCTCAATCTTCATTTGTTTCCATATCATTATACATTCCATTATCATAAAATTATACCATTTATCCTATTCCTAACATTATTTACCATCCTTGGATGCACTTTCTTTTCTAGAGGCAATAGAGACATCTTGTCTCAATGTTTGAAAGAAGCAGAATCAATGACCAATGAGGATCACAACAAAATTCTTGGAATCTAAATCTACAGTAAGTTCTTGATGGAAAAATTATTTTAAAATGGTTTTGGATAGAAAATTTATGATTGATTATTATGGTTATATCATATGTTGCCTAGGATGTGCATCTTCATGTCAACAAGAGTAACTATTCAGATAAGGTGTTGGGTAGCAATTTTTATGATCGATTATTCTAGTTGTCTCACATGCTGATCAAAATGAGAATCTCCACATTATCAAGAGTATAAAAACCATTTTCCATTCTCCATTTAACCTTTCATTTTTTTTGCCTCATCTCTTTGGGTAAACCCTATAGACCATCTCATTCTAGGCATATTATACTATTATGCTTCACTTGTCTCATTGTTTGAACTACACTGACTTGAGATCCTTTAGGACTATGTAGGTAGCACTTAATTTATATTGAGGATATATCTATAACCTTCACCATGATCTCACCATTTTACGATCAACCTTCACCATAATCTCACCATTTTATGAGCAATTTTTAAGTTTGAATGCTCTTTCCATTTTGTGATCAACCTAATCTCATGTTCTCACCATTTTATCCAGGTGTCATCTTATCATTTTCTCTAGGCCATACCATGTACCATTTTATTATATGATGTATTTACTATTGACCAAGGCTTGTTTTTATCCATCTTGATTTCCCTATTTTGATCTTGGTTCTTCTCACACTTTATGTGAGGGTATTTTGATCTAGTTTCAACAGTTTTAGAATTCCTTGATGAATGATAGTCTATGAAAGTAGTGTAATATTTGATCTGGAAAGTTATATTTCATCTATTATCATTGATTATAACCACCTATGGGAAAATTAGTATTGTATTTGACACCTCTAATTATAACTACCTTTGGGCAAATTAAAATTATGACATTATTTTCTAATTATAACTACCTATGGGAAAATTAGGTACAAAGCCTTCTTATCATGCATTTTCATATAACCTGGTCATTGCTATTATCATTTACCTTTCCATTTGCCTTTATTTTTAAACTTGTTGTGACTTAGTCAATTTTTGATCACCTTTTATGTTGGAAAAATTATTGTGACTTGAGGTCTTAATGAGATTACATAGGATGTGCTCAATTCATATTGAGGTCAACTAAGTCCCCTATTTTCATATGCTCTCACCATTTTTTAAGCATTTTAAGTTGGCTCACTTTCATCATTTCATGATCACTCTTTAAAGTAACCTCATTGTTTTGTGAGTTGGACTATTCTATGTCTCTTAATCCTCAATCAAGTTGAGATACTTAGAAAATTCCAAAAAACATTTACTAAATGATTTGTTGTTTATTTGTGTGTTGTTTTGTCTTTTGAGTTACTATTTGGTCATGTTATTTTATTTTGTTTTCTAGGAAAATGTTGTTCATCACATAGAGCTTGATTATTCATATCTTGTTTCATGTTATTTATTAAGTTCTTGATTTGTTTTTGACTAGTATTATTCCTATTGTTCATATCTTGATTTTAAGTTGGGGATAATTTATGTTTTTCTTTTTGTTTATGTTTGTTTAAATGTCAATAATTGTAACTCTAGTATTAGTATTTATTATCATTATCCTTAGTTATAAACATTCACATTTGAACCAGCTCAATGTAGGTGAAATGCCATGTCACTATAGGTTCCTTATACTTATGATGCATAATTTCATTTTGCTATAGCAAGCACTTTGTGATTCAATTTTAAGTCTCAATGTTAATGTAGTTTTGATGATCAGATCTCAAGAAAACTAATGAAAATAGGTACCTATGGATTATCACACACCTAAATCTATGCAAGACATGCATCTCTTGGCATATATCATGAGTCTATTCGAACAACTAGTTTGTTTTCTTTATTCCTCATTCCGTTCTCTCCCACTTCTAGGTGAACTACATTGGCTTGAGGTATATTTGGAATATATAAGAAGTGCTTGGATTCATGACATATCTTGATTCATTTTGGCCATCTTAATTATTCTATTCATATAATCCATCATTTTATGTATTCTTATATGCATGGTTATTTATGACTATTCTAGTCATTAAACCATCACATTTATGTTTGTGTCCACTCATTTTTAATCTATGAAATAGGATTTTATACTTGAGATATTTCTTGCCAATTTTACCTATAGGGGCAGAACACTTGAACCATCACAAATATAAATCAGCCCTATATGGGCAAACCATTCTTTATCAGTGATCAAATTCAGCCCTACTAAGTTAAAATTATTTATCACATGATCAAATTTTCTCTACTAGAGTACATTAATATTTACTCTCTTTGGAGATAATGTTCTCCTTTTTATTATAATTCTAATCTCTATATATTTTTTCCCTCATTCTGGCAATATTTTGGTGTGCAACTTGTCTTGAGATTGATCATTTTGTAAGCATGCATCTTGCACCCTAGCTTTGGGTGTTTTCAATGTGTGTCACTTATATTTTTTGATTATATCCTTCCAATTCACCCCATATTTTGGGCCCATTTTATTCTAATTATATTTTATTATTGATGTAATCAATGTATACAAGCATTAGCTCATTTGGATTTAATTTGTTCCATGGGTTAATCTCATTTTCCCTCTCTTTTCAAGAGTCCTTCCTTCTCTTTGATCCTTGTATGTCCTCTTGAGGGGGCAACATGGGTCATTTAATTTCTAATTTCTTATTGATAAATATTTTATTTGAAAATATGTTTCTTTGCCTAAGTGTCTCTCTATGCTTTCTCAAACATGGGAAAAATGTAGACATCCAATTCCTAACACCATTGTGTTGAAATTGTCAATCTTACTCAAAATTTGTGAAAATGCACAAATTACACCAAAATAAATAAAACATGCTAAATGGTTCAATATTTTATATAAATGTGCCAATTTAGGCTATTGTATCCCTAATAGGGAAAATCATTTTATGTGATTCTTAACTTTGATCAAATCATTTCAAGTCAAAATGATGAAAATGCATTTTGGTGCTTTGGATCACT
This sequence comes from Torreya grandis, assembly GCA_037957365.1. Taxonomy (NCBI): domain Eukaryota; kingdom Viridiplantae; phylum Streptophyta; class Pinopsida; order Cupressales; family Taxaceae; genus Torreya; species Torreya grandis. Next base: position 494,801 of record JARHVA010002862.1, read on the forward strand.
CTTTTATTCTAATTTATAAGTACATGACATGTGCATGTACTATTTTACATCAACAACATCCTAAATTGGATAATGTTTGGTACATAACTAAAATCACCCTTTAATTCCTCTTTTATCAAATTACAAACTAGTAGTATTACTTTCTGGCAATTTTTATTAATGAAGTGCACCAGTTTCTAAAGAATGACATTAAAATTGATTAATATTAATTTGGAAAATTAAACTAAATTATGAGCTTAAGTAATAATTTCATGGAAGTTATTGAATATTTATTTATTTAAATTGATTCCTATTAACTACATCATCACGTGAGGTCATTTTTGTGTGGCATCCATAACCAATAAATGCAATAAATATCAAGTTTAAGGCCCCCCATGCCTCTTTAATGCCCCTTCCTTCCAAATATTTATGAGATTATTTATGGAATAATTATATAAAATTGGATTAATTCATGGCCACACATATTGATCTTAATATGGGTAGTCATGGTTGATCCTGATCAATTTAAAAAACTATAAATAGGAGGGTTATGACCACCATTTTTAGGCTAACTTTGTGTAAACATATAATGCAATATTCTCTCTACAAGCCATTTGAGTGTAGTTTGATAATGCTTTACTTTCAATAGTATAGATTCACTAATAATCATAGCATTTATTTTCATATCATGAGCCTAATTTATTTGGTGTTCTTGAGATGGTGGAGGAGATTGGCCTTGCACCATTATTGAAGACTTGAGCACCAAATCAAGGGGAAAATTATGTTTTGAGCCACATTTATGTGATGGGAAGCTCTTGGTAAGGTAACTAGTGTTTGATTTATTTCAATTTCTCTTAGTTATCATTTTCACACCTCATTGAATAGGTTGGCCTATATTTTTAGTTCTTTATGGATTTTTCTTGGTTTTATTAACTAATGCATGATCTAGCCATCTTTGTAATCCATAACTATAGTTTATGGTTAGGAAGAGACCTAATTGTAAGAAAGTTTATAGAGGACCTTAAATTAGACCAGGTTGAGTAAGTGGAGTACTATATTTGACACTAGTAAGGAATAGTAAATAAAAATATATGGCTTGTGTATTTAGGTAGTGCATACTCCTTGAGATCAAGATATGGCTCGATTATTTAATCAGGTAGGGCATACTAAAGTAGATAAATTAGATAGGGAATACTTAAGTAGGTAAAGTAGGCATGTATTATTCAATGGTATCGATATATTACATACATAACATGATTTGAAACCTTGTTTCTCTTTCCATCTTCTAATCTTAAAATTTTTAAAACTAAGTATTGACCAGAATGGAATTTGAAAAACTAACTTCTAAATGGTAGCTCCTATAGCTTTGTAATAAATTTCAAAAGATGTAGAGTGATGCATGGGAATATTAGGAATTATAAAATATTGGTCTAGGATGTGTCTTGGAGTCCTGTTTGTGAGTGAAATTTGAATTTGAGTCTAAAATAAGTTTTCCCACCAAGAATGATTTTCAAATTTTCAAAATGTTTTAGGTGGTCTAGTAAAGTGTAAGTGGTGATGATATGTAAATGATGAATAAAGTTTTAATATACCTTTAATGTCTCAATAAATGTCCTAAAATGATTATGATTTAATGAAGTAGTTTAAGGAGTGAGGTGGAAGTTAGGGACTCCACTACCCTACGTGGGTCTAAAGGTTGTTAGAGGTTTCTTGAATCAAGAAATTGTTGTAGATCTTGTTTTAGAGTCTAGTTTATATGTATAAAGGATATAGAGTGAGTGTGGTTCATAGTAGGTGAGAGAGGAGGTGAGAATTCTCTAGGAATTAAAAACAATGATCAATGTAAGAAAGTTATCATAACTTCTCAAGAAGTATCTCAAGTCCATGAAGGGATTATTTTGTATCAGAAAATGTTATCATGAATTAAGTAAGGTGTTTGATATATGTGTTCTCATTTCAATGTATATTATTGAATCAGTTTTATTTTTATTTGAATAAGACCTTGAGGCCATATATGCATATACCTATGTGTGTCTTCATGTTTTAAGGAAGGAAGATAGAACACAATCAAAAAAAGAAAAAGTTGTACCATTGTTTGAAGTGTGTAAAGTGAGAATGTTTATTATTCAAAGTGAGAATGTTTATTGTGTAGTGTTATATATGAGTTGATGAACATATACATCCTTGATGATTGAGGGAGCACCTCACTATAAAATAAATTCAAGAAGGGTATCTCAGAGGAAAAGACTTTTGAATTAATGAAACCCCTGTTGACTATGTCATAATCATGAAAAAAGTAAACACAATTTCTTTATACGTAGATCCTCAGCTTATGGAGACAAGGAATAGAAATAAAGAGGATGGGTTATGAGTTACTATTTTTAATCCAATAATTAAGGAAATAAAATGTACATACTATAAGGATTAATGGTCCTAATTATTTTAGTAAGTGTCATATTTTGGGTGCATTGCTATATTATCTTATAATATTTAATCTTATCAAATTTTTCCATGATTTATTTAATATTAGATATGGGTCCCAAATAGAAAGAGATATAAAAACTCTTAAAACTATTTAAGATACTGGTGGTTAATCAAATTATACATGTTTCTATTTAGACATATAGGAAAACCCATATTGCATAGTCCTCAAATTGTATGACTAAAAGTCAAGGGTCAGAGTGGAACTTAAGGAACAAGTGGAGGTTGATATAAAAATTCATAGATGTTTCTAAGGGTGTGAAATAAATTAATTAAACCTTTGATGCAAGATTGAGATTAATTTATAATATTCAGGCCCTAAGTGTTAACATAGTCTTATAGAAGGGCTTAAGACTGTGTATTTCATGATAAATAAGCCCTCATATGAAAGAGAAAGGGAATATGGATCATTTTAAGAATTAAATTATGATCATATATATCTAGCATATGTCTCTAATTCTTTTAATTTAATTTAGAAACAAATACAATGCATTTGAGAAACTATTCTGCTTTTCATAGTGTCTTGTTCTATCCAAAAAGCCTATATTTGAGTTGTTAAGAGAATGAAATGGTGGGAGGATGAATTATAATCAACTAGGAAAGGTATAAAACATATAAACATACTTAATTCAATGTTTTGTGTCTTCAAAACCCTATACAATGAAAGATATGAAATTTAGTAGGCTTTCATCCTATATAGGAGACAAGAAACCCTAGGATTAGGGTTTTAAGGTTTCTAAGAGTTTACACCATCATAAAAATGTAAAAAAATTTAATATTTATCTATTTAAAATTCTAAAAGTTATTTAATAGGTTTAAATTTTTATGGTCTAGTTGGTATGGATTTTGATAGAAACTGAGTTGTAATAAGACCTAATTAGGCTGAATTAGCAAGGTTTAGTGATGGAAAAGGGGTCTACAGGAAAATTTAGACCATGAAAATTTGTAGGAGGGATTATATTGATAAATGGTATATTAAACACTAGATTATTTACTAATAGGCTTTTGTACATTTCCATACATTGATAAATTCAATAGAAAAAGTCTACAAGGATTGGTGAAAAGGCTAGATTATTAGAGAAAAGTGAGTATAGCTCTGCATCATTTGGTATTAAAGCCATATAGATTATATGGGAATAGTTATATATAGGTATGAACATGGTGATTATATTGTTCATAGTGAATGTTTCATGTTACATTTTGACCAAGAATTTGCATCTAAGAAAGCAAGAAGGCAGTTTGCAAGGAGTCTTTTGAAAGACAGAGTGAGAAAGTAGATAAAGAGAAGGTATGAGTTACTTGTGGTTGATTTGTTGGTTTTAATTAATTTTTGATGTTATGTGATAGGTGAGATAAGAAGTATATAAGAGAGGATTAAGGTGGTAGCTATGAAATAAGAGAGATATTAACAAGCTCAAAAGAGATAAGCTCATAAATAGAGCTTGGAAAAGAGAAGACAATCCTTGAAGGACAAAAGAGGTGGAAAGGCCCTAGTGAGGTATAAAATAGAGAGTGAGAGTGGTTAAAAGTGTGAACCAAAATAATGTGTTCCAAGTGAGGCCAATAAGAGGAAGAGTATGTACCCAAGTGAGGTACTCAAGATGAAAATGAAAGGAGAGGTAGAAAGAAAAGTGAGAAATAGGGTTAAATCTGAATGCCACAATGAGAGAATGATGGAGATAGAGATAAAATAAATGAAAGATGCATTAGAAAGTATTGAAATGGAGTTAATGAAAATGTATAATGTGTATAGTTTGAATTGTCGAACCAATATTAGGAAAAAAATCAAGTGTAACTTTAGAGAAAAAACTCAAGAGCAAGAGAATCATCAAGCAATGGAATGTGTGTAAAACCAATTGAAGGAGATGATTAAACAATTGAAGTTTATGGAAAAGAGAGAGGAAATTGGACCTCAAAATTTTTATTCTAAAATTGATATTTCATGGTTTAATGTAGTTCAAGAAATGGAAAGTAAAGATCATGATTAGAATGAATAAATTGATTAGACAGCAGCCCATAGGGAAGAAGAAGCTAATGAATGGAAGAATGAAGGTATAAATAAATATGAAGTGTTTTGATACCCTAAAGATGGTGAAAAATTTGATAAATAAGATTGGAGAGATGAGAATCAAATATTAGTTAATGAATTGAATGCAATTTTTGATGAATATTATGAAGATGAAGATGATGTTTTGTATAAAGATGCAATAGGTTTGTTTGAGGATTCTATTGGAGAAGTAAAGGAGCAAGAATCACATGAAGTACTTGAGTAAAATGATGATGAAAAGGTTAAGGATGATGTGATTTATTTTATAGTCCATGAAATGGAGATGAAAATTAATGAGTTGACTGATTTGACATTCAAAGAAGGATCAACTGTAGTGGAGAATATTAATTAGATTGACTATGTGATCAATGATATGTAAGACAATAGGGAAAGTATAGAGTTAAAGAATATTGAAAATTGATATGAATATATGAGTAAACAAAAGACCTTGAAATGGTCACCAAAGAAAGAAAATAATATAATATGGGACATGTATGTTGATGGAGAGGTAGAAATAGAGCTAATAGAAGATGCAATGGATAAGGAATGGAAACATTTATTGAATGCCATGAAGATTGAATAGAGTTACGAAAGAAAAAAAATAAAAAATAATAACTAAAGGTAAAAGTATTAGTATGAGAAGCAGCAGGAGAAAGAATAGAGGATAACATGGATGAGGAAGCAAAGACATATGTATGGCAACAAAGAGCATACACATTTTTATAAACATTTGTATGAAGTCTTAAGAATATGGGTGTCAATTTATTTTCTCCCCTTGGGAGTATGATGTATGTTAATATTATTAATTCTAAATGATTGGTCTATGATGTGTCTTGAAGTCATGTTTTTGAGTGAAATTTGAATTTTAGTCTAAAATAAGTTTTCTTGCCAAAAAGGATTTTCAAAATTTCAAAATGTTTTAGGTGGTCTAGTAAAGTGTGAGTGAGTTGTGATGATATGTAAATTATGAATAAAGTTTTAATATACATTTAATGTCTCAATAAATATCCTAAATTGAGTATGAAATAATGAGTCAATTTAAGGAGTGAGGTGGTAGTTAGGGATTCCACCACCTTATGTGGGTCTAGAGGTTTCTTGAATCAAGAAACGGTTGTAGATATTTTTTTAGAGTCTAGTTTGTATATATAAATGATATAGAGTGATTATGGTTCTTAGTAGGTGAGAGGGGAGGTGAGTGATCCAGGAATGCAAAATAGTGAGCAATGTCAAAAATTTGTCAGAACTCCTCAAGAAGTATCTCAAGTCTATGAAGGGACTATTTTGTATCAAAAAATGTTATCATGAATTAAGTAAGGTGTTTTATAAATGCATTCTAATTTCAATGTATATGATTGTATCAATTTATTTTTGATTTTAATAATCCCTTGATGCCTTATATGCACAACCATGTGTGTGTCTATAGGTTTTTAGGAAGGGCTATATAATACAGTCAAAAAGAGAAAGAGTTTCACCATTGTTTGAAGTGTGTAAAGTGAGAACATTTATTGTGTAGTGTTATATATGGGTTGCTGAACATATAGATCCTTGATTATTGAGGGATCACCTTAGGGTAAAATAAATTCAAGAAGGGTATCTCAGAGGAAAAGACTTTTGAATTAATGAAACCCCTGTTGACTATGTCACAATCATGAAAAGAGTAAACATTATTTTATTTATACGTATATCCTTAGAATATGGAGATAAGTAATGGAAAAAAAAGAGGATGGATTGTGAGTTACTAGTTTGAATCCAATAATCAAGGAAATAAAATGTACATGCTACAACGAGCAAAGGTCCTGATTGTTTCAATAAGTGTCATGTTTTGGGTGCATTTCTATATTATCTTATAATCTTTAATCTTATCAAAGTTATCATTGATGTATTTAATCCTAAAGAGGGATTCAAATAGATAAATAGATATAAAAAATCTTAAAAGTGTGTAAGAGACTAGTGGTTAATCAAATTACAAATGTTCCTATTTAGACCTATAGGAAAACCCCTATTACATAGTCCTCAAATTGTATGACTAAAAGTTAAGGGTTAAAGTTGAACTTAAGAAACAAGTGGAGGTTGATATGAAAATTCATAGACATGTTTAAGGGTGTGAAAGACATAAATTAAACCTTTTATGCAATCTTGATATTAATTGTTAACACTTAGGCCCTAAGTGTTAACCTAGTCCTATATAAGGACTTAAAACTATGTATATAAGGAAGTAAGTGTCTTGTTCTGTCTAGAAAGCCTATATTTGAGTTGTTAAGAGCATGAAATGGTGGGAGGATGAGTTATAATCAATTTTAAAAGGTAGAAAACATATAAATAGACATGATATAAGTGTTTTTTATCTTTGAAAGCCTATAAAATGAAATATATGCAATTTAGTAGGCTCTTAACCTATACAGGAGACAAGAAACCCTAGGATTAGGGTTTTAAGGTTCATAAGCATTTTCACCATCATAAAAAGGTAAAATTTTGTAATATTTCTCTATTTGACATGATCAAAGTGATATAATACTTTTCAAGTTTACACAGTCTAGGTGGTATGGATTTTGAAAGGGACTAAGTTGCAATAAGACCTAATTAGGCCTAGTTAGCAAGGTCTAATCATGGAAAAGGGGTCTACATGAAGAGTTAGACAATTAAAATTTGTAGGAGGGATTATATTTATAAAGGGTATCTAAAACACTAGTTTATTTCCTAATAGGTTTTTATACATTTCTATACATTAAGAAATTCAACAAAAAAAGGCTACAAGGATTGGTGAAAAGGGCAGAGTATTAGAGAAAAGTGAGTATATCTCTCCATCATAGAGTGGCCCTAATTTTTTATATTTAGTAAAATAAGTTTAGTAAGTTTAAATTTAATTTTATATTATATTTTATATTCTTATACTTTAAAATTTAATAAGTTTACATTTAATTTTATATTACATTTTATATTCTTATACTTTAAATTTATGTTACTAAATATACCCTTGCAAAAAACCAATATACTTAAAAAAAACAAATAGGGAATATTCCCATTGGAATGAAAATAGAGTACACCCTTTAGGGATGAGACTGACCCTTTTTGCATTTGCATTGGTTTTTAAAACAAAAAGGGTGTACACCCTTTACATATAATGTTTTGTATTTTTCATTATGTCAAGTTTTTTGTCCCCTAACTTTTTGTATCCACCCAAGTAGTAATGGAAATAGTAGTAATGACATCACCTAATTTCTCAACCTCTATTGGTGCCTTCCCTTTGACTCCCTAGAGAATTAGTAAATTAGCCCTCTCTAGTTCTTCCTTGCCAACCAAAGGAGTTTTCCCACATTGTATTTTTGCCTTTTCATGTGTTAGGGTGTCTCCTTGGTTTATAGATTTTACTTGGGATAATGTCCCAATAGTTAAACTTATATGAATCTTGGGAGCTTTGGGTTTCCTATTATAATGAAGCACTAGATTATTGATCAAGGTAGTAACTTATTGTGTATTAGAATACAAAACATTTACATTTTTTGCAATAAGAACCAAGATTACATCTTGAAGTCTTGAATATTTAGAGTCAAAAGTATTAATATTGATTGGATCTCCTAATCCTCCCAAATAACTTGTAATAGAATGGAATTCTTTCACATCTTGATATTGCATAATAGTCATCATCAAATTTGGTGATGGTGCTTGAGATGGCTCCCCCTTTGGTTGATCCAATTGGGAAGGTCCTGAGGAAAAATAATTTGTTGAATCTCATCCACCTAGAGGTGGAATTATGGTGTGTGCCTCTTCAATTTTAAGGTGGGTATCCCCTTATATCACCCTTAGGATATCCTCTATCAATCCAACCATTTGTTCCCTATAAAAGACCTCAGTGTCATGATTTGCAATCTAAAAAATAAAGTTATGTTCATATCGCTCATGATAGTAAGGGATGCCTAGGCTTGTGATATGATTTTTAATGTGGCTATGCTAATTCCAATCCCTATGATGTAAGGATGGAAATGAATATAATTTTTTTATTTTTATAACCTCACCAGAGTATTTTATGTGTATAACACATTCATCCTATTATTATAGAATATTCATGAAAAAGGATTTTTATTTATTATTCATGTCCTTGGTAATGATCCACTAGAGGTGGTATGTTATTTCTTGTTTATCCAAGTTGTCTAGGATGTACTTGGGTAGACATAAAATTTAAACCTTGGTTCTCATAATCATGATTACTATAGAATTTTAGTACAACTAGTAGTCTCCCTTTGGCCATAATGTTTCCTTAATGCTATTAGATACTCAATCTAAGGGATCCTCATGAATTACCTTCTAGACTTGAGGGTAAACATTCTCAACAATCTATAAAATTTTCCTCATAAATTAGTAAATATATATTAAAGAATAGAAGTCACATACCTTTTTTTTATGCAATCTGGGGCTAGGATCTAGAGTGATCCATCATTAACATAAATAGTCACCATAATTATGTCTAGTAGGTAAGACATCATGAAAAAAAGGCCACCAACTAGTCTCTTATCTTTTTAAAACCTTTTATCTTAGATCTTGGCACTAATAATCTCTCCCAGGGAAAAGGTCAAATCTGAGGTCATCAAAAAGTCAAGCAATAACACCCATTTCAATCAAAGGTAGAGGATATGATAGTGCAACCATATAGTTTTATTAGTAGGGCCATTCAAATACAAACTCCCATCCTAAATTTGATAATTGTCATGGGATTTATGGCCTTGAGGCTCACCTTATCCCATTGGATTACCCATTTACTTAATGAATTCTCAATTGTGATAGTCTTCTTCCCAAACAAATTTTTTTTCCTATCATACATGACATCTACAATGAGGAGCTATAGGTATATCTAGAAAACATCACCTAAAATACAATCCATAATTTTTTTTATGCTAAATATGGTGGTAGAATCCATTATATACCTTTCTTACAAAAATCAAGTCTAGAAGTAGGTCGATGCATGGTTTCACTTTAGGTTTAGCTACCATAAAATGTAATTATTCATGTTTCAATGTTAATAAGTCAACTACCAACTATTTTTTCTCAGCTATCAAGATTTCCTTGCATGCATGTGTGTCAACATAGTCCAACATATCCCATATAGATGTATAATTGGCATAATTTCTATAAAAAACTTCCACATCGAATATTATGTTTGTGTACTCTATAGAATTATTGATGGTGGTGAAACTCCCATTAATACCTTGGATGAAGAATCCATTTATTATATAGTTTAATTATGTAGTTATTATGACAATTGGACTAGTTGATTGATTACTAGAAGTGGCTTGCAAATAAACATAGCTAACTAGGGATTTGATTTCTATATGGAATGAATTTTTTCTCAAGATATTTGGTAATAAATACACACAATATATCTTCATAATTTGATCATATAGCTCAAGGATGGGGACTTTAATTCTAGTTCATGCACCATTAATGTTCAATATCTCCTTGATTGGTTTGTGCTTTTAATGTAAATTTGGTAACTTAATTTGGAGAATATACACATATAACTTTCATAAATTTAAAATAATGGCATGATGTGATCCCTAGACAAGTGTCACTTTATCACTAGTTTTATGCAAAACTAGTTGTGTCATGCAGCGTACTCTCAAAATTCAGGTGTCAACAATTATTTATCCAAATCTCACAATATCTTGGATGCATGAAAAATGAATACTTGTAACTTTCATGTGTTATAAAGTTTTTAAAAATCATCATTTTCCAATTTTCACAAACTTTTGAAGACAAAATTAGTGAATTTAAAAGTAGTAAAGATAAAAGTAGTGAAGATTTGGAAACCAATTTGAGTGATGCAAAACCCTGTGATGAACAAAAATTATAAAGATGCAAAATTTTTGAGATGCCAAAGTCATGATAAATAAAATTCCTAATGAAAACAAGTTTTTAAGAATAAATTTTCTAAAAAATAAAATATGTGAAGGCAAAATTTTCCCACACAAAATATGTGAAGATTTAGAAGTCATGAAGTATGAAATAATTGAAGTTCTAAGATATCTGATAGACAAATATTTTTAAATCCAAGAGTTCCTAGATTTCAAAATATGTGAAAACCTGGAATAAATGAAAGCTTAGAATTCATGATTTGAAAAACACACAAAGACTCACAACTTTAACTTAGGATTTTTTAAGTTTTAAACTTCACAAAAAATAATAAAAATTGTATATATGGAAAATTCCCAAAATGCATTAATACATTAGTCCAAATAAATCATACAATGAAAACTTGGATAATAAGGAAGATGCAAATTGCATTTATATAAAATAGTATACCTAATAAGAACTATCAACATGAGAAATAAGAACTTTAAAGCCCTAAATATTGCTAATTACACACATGAATGCCAATGAAAAGTATTTTAAAATCAAAATTAGGCCTTTGAGACTATAATAGGTCCCTATTCTAATAAATGAGAGTGGGGGTGTGTTGAGTACAACAAATAGCGACTCATAAGAGGAATACTCCCAAGTATTCAAGAACACAAAATCTTCAATTAACAACTATAAATTGAACATGAATCATACCATAAAATATAATTAAACCAAAAACATGAAATAAACTCCAAACACTCCATGAAACATACTAGCCTTTCCCATACGTTGGATCTCTATGTGATAAAGTTATTTTCTTTTACCCTTGTTTTCAATATTTTATAAAATATTTGGAATAAACTGTAAGTTTCATTCTTGTTTCTTTAAAGCATATTAAAAATAGGGAAGTTTTGGCATTACTCTCCTACCATCCATGATACATTTCCTTGATAGATATACCTTTGATTCCCCCCTTTATCCTTTCATAAACTTACGTGATGCATGATACATTTATATTATTTCATCATCTGAGTCTTTGATCACCTTCGAGTTTTATTTGGGTTTATTGATCACTCTTTAGGATGCATTGGTAATTTTTGTTAGAATAAAAATGGAATGAGTATGGGAACCAATGTGATCTAGTTTATTTATGAGAATAAAAACTTAATTTACCAACATTTCCCTACCAGCTACATTCATGTCAATGGTTATTACCTCAAACAAGTATTAACATGAAAAGTTTGTTTGATATAAGGAGATGAGAAATATTTTTAAATTTATGTGGAGTAATGAGAACAAATTTTACATACCTAATGGAAGTATTTAATTGTGATATAACAATGGTTTATTTATCATTTCATACCTACATTCTAAAAATCTTAGACATAAAGGTGTAAAACCTACAAACAAAATAGTTTATGTGCTCCATTAATGCTCTTCCCACACTTGTTTTCTATTTTGAAATTGCCCTCATAAATATCGTATATAAAATCAAGCATGCATGATATGTATATAAAATTGGATATTATCTTGGTCACATACCATAAGAAGTCGATTAGATTGTCATGAAAAAAAACATCTATTATAGAAAATAGGGAACTAAACTAAGGAAACCAAAATGTTGAAATCAAGAAAGACTAATCTAGAAAGCATGAAGCTACTCTAATGAAATAAAATGACAAAAAAAATAGAAATATAACTATGAAAATATAAAATATAATTTACTCTTACCTCTACCATGACACTCATTATTACTTAGGGACATCTTCATATGGTATAGCCTTGAAGTAATGCTTCAAAAAAATGCCCATTGATTGGATGTGTTCATTATCTTGGTGGTACCTTAAATGAAAATAATTGTTACCCAATATCTTTGATATATTATAAGGTGTGATCGATAGGGGTAAAATTCTCATTCTATCCTTTGTTTTTATGGGCTCTATCCCATAGAAGCACCAAATTAGATATTTTGAATGCTTTAATCTTTGTTCTTCTATCAAACCATATATTAACCAAGTACTGATGCTTACTTAAATTATGCAAGGATTTCATCCTTGAATCTTCCATATATATTATGTTGAATAATAAAGACTCCATTTTCTCATTAGGTTCCATGTATTTCTACATGAACTGATATGTTGGAAATTTGAGCATAATTGGAAATATTGGTTATCATCTATATACTAGTAGGTAGGGTGAAGCCTTGAGGGCCTACTTGTATCTTATTTGATCCACCCATAGTATATATTTTAGTATATGATGATACTCTTTGTGTTTATATATAACTAAATTTTTGATGGCATCATTCATGTTCTTATTTTTTAATTCAACCAATCCATTTCCCTAAGGGTAATGATTTAGAAGATGACTTGATGGTGATTTCATTTTTATGGGCCCATTCAATAAACTTAGCTAATTGGAATGTTATAACATTATCATAGACTAAGGATATGGGGGTACCAAACCTAGTTATGATGTTTTCCTCAATAAAATTTATTACATTATGTGTTATGTATTTTTTTTGCCACTGCTTCAATCCACTTGGTGTAGTAGTTTGTAGCTATGTGCATAAACTTTTGGGTGGCTAGAGAATTTAGGTTGATGACATTGATGAAATTCAAACCCCACTAATAAAATGTTCTTCATTTAATTATAAGATGTAATGGTATTATTGCGTTCACTTCTCTTTTTCCCAAGACTTAGCATTCATGACATGTTCTCACATGATTGTGTGTATCCTTGAATATTGTTGGATGATACTAGCCCATTTTAAGAATCTTATGTGTTATGGTGTTTCTATATGTATTAATACTACCTATATTTTTGTTTAGGATTTCCATAATTTCTTGAGATTCTTCTTGTGATAAGTATCTCAAATAGATGCCTTCATATTTTTTCCTATAGATAATCCCCTTTTTTATCATATAATGAGAAAAATTAAACTTAAAGGCTATCTTTTGTTCTCTATTGAGATCATGGGGATAATTAAATATGATTAAGTGTTAAATTATATTATCATACCAATATTTTATAGTTACATGGGTATCAAAGACCTCCTCAATGGTGATGCATAGGTCAATCTTAGTCACAAGTTAAATGATGTCTTATCTTCTGATAATTTTAGTAGGATTGATTTCTATGTCAAAGTCTTACAATTTTTCCATCCATTTGACTCTACGCTCTCTTAATTCATTATATCCTAGAGTGATCTTGATATTAGGATCTAAAATAATAGCAATAATTTTATTCCTTAATATGTATGCCAAAATTTATTTACTACTTTGATAAGAGTAACGACCTAATTATCTATCATGGATTACTTGAGCCCTAATTCATTTAAATTTGTGCTCATAAATGTAATGTAATTATCACTTTCATCCTTTTTATAGGTAATCACAATGATGATTTGTGCTCTTAAGTAAACAAATACAATGATAAGTCTTTGTTGAAGTTTAGGCTTATCAACATTGGGACCTCAAATATGGCATCTTTGATGTCTTGGAAAGATTTTAAAGATTATGATTTCTAATCTATCTTGGTGTCTTTATTTATAATTACATTTATATTCCTAATAAATCCATAAAACTAGAGATAAAATTTATGAAGAAGGACTTGAGTTCTTTTTTACTATTTGGGAATATAATCTTTGAAATTCCCTAAAGTTTATCTGGATCAATGGAGATCCCTTATTTGGTGATGATGTGCCCCAATAATTTTCCCATAGTAACACCTAATATTCTCTTATTAGGGTTGATCGAGATTCCAAAACTTCTACAATTTTTCAAAAATTGACTATAGATGGCTTAGGTGATTATTTTTATTTTTTGAGAAGATAATGAGGTCATCCATATAAATGATTATTCATTTACATATCATACCTTGAAATGCATGATCCATAGCCCATTATAGGTATCTCATACATTAATTAGGCCAAAATGCATCCTCTTATATGCATAAGTACCCTAATTTTTGGTAAATGTAGTCTTCATCCTAACTTTAGATACTACCAGAACATGGTTATAACCTAAGAATCCATAAAAGAGGGACATCATTCTATAACCACTCACTACCTATATCACCTCATCCAAAAAAAGAAGAGAATAATTATATTTCTTAGAAGCCTTGATCATATTTTTAAATTTAACACAAAATCAAATTTCCCCATTCATTTTCTTGATTGGAACTAAATTGGCAACCTAGGTTCACTGCCTAATAGGGATCACTATCTTAGCACTTAATAATTTTTTCACTTACTTATAGATAATGGGTTCCAAAATGGGATTGACTGGCCTTTGTATTTTCCTGAATGGATTATGGTCTAGATTTAGTGGTATTGTATTGGTGATAAATATTGGGTTACAAACATTAAGCCTTTATAAGTTCATGCAATCACATCTTTATACTAGTGTTTCACTCAAATTTTGCTATTATTTAGAATAAGGTAGTAAAACTAGAAATATAGGTTATGGTAGAAATACCTAATAAAAGTGCATGTGCTGGATCAGAAGATTATGCAAAGCTATTCTTTGGCTAGGGAGGATGACTTTCATGTAAGAAAGCACTAAAACAAATTCATGGGTTAGACAAGTAGCTAGGTGGATTACCTAGCACCAGCTAGATCTCAGAAGTGAGAGCTTCCTTAGGGGATATCAATCCACCATTTTATAATAATTAAGTTAATAAAAAAAGAAATTACTTGCATCAATGATCAAAAGGGTACTTAAATGATAACAATAATTGCTTGCTTAGAAAATAGACTAGAAATGATCTAATTAGTGATAAACTGATTAGTACTAGTGTTAGTGGGTCAAGGTGTGATTTAGGGAATCTTGAAAAGGCTTATGAGTGGTCAAAAACATTGAAAAGTGATTTGGGTTAGAAAAAAGAAGTGAAATTAGATTACTGACTTCTTCTACCATAGGTGACCATTAATGGTTGGGTTGAAAATTGGTGGTTAAGCCTGACCATCAATGGTTGATTGTGTCTAATTCTAAGCTTTGTCAATAGCTGGTTGTTAGGATTCTAGAATGAATTATAGGAGTTTGGAAAGGTATAAATCTATTGAAAAAGGGAAATAAAGTGCATAAATGGTAATAAACAAGTACTTATCTTATCTAAAGTGGATCAAGTGAGTGATAGACATTGTTGATCTATGGGTGGAATCTAGCCTAATTTCGATAGAGTAATGGTGCTTGGAGACTTGGTTGAGAGGTGGCAACAAGTCAACTCTCAAAAATGGGTTGATAATGCTTGATAACATTAAATGACCTATAAGAGAAAACTCTAAGTACTTTAGCTCTTGATAATAATTTTAGATGATTTACTCTTACAGCTCTCTCCTTTTTATAAGTAAGGGCCAAAGGGTTCAAGAGGGATTTAACTAGGGCTTCTAATATAATTAATCCATATAATGTCTCATAAGGATATTTGGATGTCCTATTATTTATAAAGGGTACATGATGCATGCATGCTAGTTATATGTGGGAAGATTAGGTAGTTGAACATGATCTTTGATGGTTGGGCTAACCATCGATGGTTAGCCTGATTGTCGATGATCAAGGCTAACTACCAAAATAGTTGAAAAGGCCATGTTAAGATTAATAAAGCTAAACTACTAAAGATAGACCTAAGTAAGGAAAAAAGGGTCCAAGGGGCCTATTAGGAGTCATCACACTTGTGAATATGTGTGTGGAATTTTGGTATCTATATTTTCTCCCTTTTTGTTATGTTGGTATTGTGAATGAGACAAAAAAACAAAAATAAAGTATAAGTCAAGGGTCTAGTTGCCCTAAGAGTGAGAAGAGGTATTCCCCCTCGAACTAAGAGTTGGTAAGGTGTAGTTAAAGTATGGATGGGTTTGATAAAGGGTAAATGTGAAGTTAGGATGTGGTGACTTGAGTTGAGCATGTGAGGTGCAAACGTGTACATAAAATATGACAAAAGGTGTGATATAAAATATCATGCAAAGATATATTACCAATGTTAGTAAAAATAAGGTTAGTGTGAAGAAGACAAGTGACCAATGTATCATGTGACTACTATAGGCATGGTAGTTGGATACACCTGTTAGTCTCCAAGGTAGATTTAGTGTTTTGCTAGGTATCTAAGGTAGGAAGTGCTCTCAATAATACACCAAATGGGTCAATTTATAATGGGTATCCAAGGTAGGAAGTACTCCCATGAAAACACAAATGATTTGTTTGTTGCACTAAGTAGTGAAAAAATAAAAATATGTAACTTAGCAAAGTCGGTTGATATGGTCAAAATGACCTAGGAAAAAGTCATCACAATACATGCACATAGTTTGGGTAATAGGGTCATCATCAAGGTGGATATGGGAAAATGGGTGGGTTAGGGTATGATTGAGCTGACTCCACATGAAATTGGTAAGTATACACTACCTACATATTATAGGGGATGTGATATCCCATAACAACTTTAGGGCAAATGGATTTCTTACTCAAAAGGTAATGTTGAGTTTGATAGGTGACTAGATCATCGAGAGTGTGCACAAAATATAACTAAGTTCATAGAAAAATTGTTTTTTGTTAATGCCTAGTGTCAAGGTGGATGTGATCAAACATATTTGTTGAGGATGAGTGATTTTATAGAAGGTAAGGGTCTCACATTTTGATCCTTTTGAAATGGCTTAGTTTAGGTGTTTTATTGTGCTTAAGGAGAGTAGAAGAAAAAATTATGGGCCTATTACCATCGATGGTCATGGGCCAAAAGGGTTGATTGTTGATGGTCACCCTAACCATTAATGGTCAAAGGGGAAACCCTAAAAGGTTGGATAGGTTAAAAAGTGAAAATGAAAAGTCATTTTCACATTTTTCCCTCTTTAACTCCATGCATTCCATTCTTGATGAGTTTTCCATCTATGACAGTAGTGTTTTTGGACTGGAGTGTGGCTATTGTAATCATGAGGTGGTAAGTGATTTGTAGTTGTGTTTGACTAAGATGGATGATGGAGGATGGCACGATCAGGTAGAGGACCCAGGCTTCGACCATAGCAATACTTGTAGAATGAGGTAGGTGTTGTTTTAAATTGGCTAGATATTTGTTTAAAGGGAAAGGAATCGGTGTACCTAGGTAACAAAAGGATGAATTTTTTTTGGTGGGAGGGAAATTTTTGCCAAAACCCTAGATTTTTAGGTTTTCATTTAATTGGTTTAAATATTGCTTATTTTGGTTAATTAAATGGTAGCTAGGGTTAGAGGGGGATTTAAAAGATTTTTATCTATATTTGTATTTGTTAGTGTGTTTGCTAGGGTTTTGGGGGGTCTGAGGGTTTAATCATTCACCATTGATGGTCATATTTAGTGACTATCAATGGTCAAGCCCTAACCATAGACATTCAACCAACCATTAATGGTTGAGTTGAAGGACCAGACCCTTCTAGGGGACCATCATTAGTTAGGATAACCATTGGTGGTTGAGGGCCTAGATTAAAAGACACTCACAAAGAGGTTTTTAAAAACTTTACCATAGGTTATGAATAGCTGAAAAAAGGGTTAAAAAGTGTTAGTGTAGGTTTAGTATAGGTGGTATGAGTTTTTGATAGGCTGGGGTGATTTAGTCAAGTAGGTAGGATGCATTGAGTAGTTTACCAAAAGAGTCTAGGTGTGGGTGTCAAGTTGCTAGAAAGGGTTGGGTGTTGGTTTTGCACTAAGCTTGATTAGGAAAACCAAGTGTGTTTACCCACATGGTTGATTTGTAGGCACAAGACCAAATTCAGATGAGGGATCGAGTCCCAAGGCTATTTATTGAGGTATGGGATGTGATGACAGATGATGAGTGGTGACACATGGAGACCATTAGATTGGGCATGACGCACCATTGCTAACATGTTCCATGTGATCCTATCATGCTTGTTGCACTCATCAAGAGATGGGATGTTATGACAAATACCTTTTAGCTATCAATGGGAGAGATTAGCATTCTTTTAGAGGATGTCTCCAAGATTACCTGATTGCTTATCAAAGGTGATATAATATATCATATAGAGAGTGAGGAGAGGGATTTTTGCATGGAGATTATTTATGGTAAAGATTAAATAGATGCATAGTTCCATGCTAGTGGGTTTGGATATGGCTCATTATATCAGAGGGTACTTGGAGATAGGTGTTTAGTTACCATAATGATGATGGAACTGATGAGCTGTGTGCTACCAAATTTAGTTGGTGGTCACTTCCCCTATTTGTTGATTAGAGTTTTATTAGAGATGCTTCTAGGAGGGATCATATTTGGCTGGGCATAGTGTTACTTATGTAGATTTACAAGGAGATATGGGGATTCAGAGTGTATCAATGCTATGGATTGAGCATGGGGCTTATTTTTCACTATTAGGCATTCAAGCACATCTAGGTAATAAGACCCTTGGGGCTACCAAATGACACTCATGAATTGAATGAATATGTTTCTAGCTTCATGCGATGGAGGAAAGTGGAGGCCTATACAAGAGTAGATAGTGGAGCCAAAGATATCTAGTGGTTCCATGATAGGTAGGGTTTTTGGTGCTAGGAGATGTTACATGGTGACCATATATTGGGTGGCCATACTAGGTAGGGTACAGGTATCACACCATAGGACTCCAAAGATGGAGGTGGGTATATGGCAAGAGAGATATGAAGATAGATATGATCCCATTTGATCAGGTTTAGAGATAGTTTAGTCTTGTATAGGGGATTCCACATAACACCCCTATATATAGGAGAGAGGTGGTTGAGTTTCTAATTATTGAGCCTCAACTAGTGGATATTGTGCATGATTTTGAGTAGCTAATAGGAGGTGCTCATATTGATGATGCTAGCACTACTGATGATTATCTGGCTTGGTACCAAGGGAGGTACACTACACTTGATTTTAGAGGGGCTGATGGAGATCAACATCCCATGGATGTGGATCTAGGGGTAGGGTGAACCATAGGCAATAATAGCTTTAGTAGTAGCCTAGGCTCAGATAGCTCATTTATAAGGATATGTAATCACATTGTAGGGCTAGATTATGACACTTTAGGGATAGGTGGGGGCTATGACAGCTAAGAGGGACCAATAATGGGTTGATTTTATCATTTTTAAGGGTAGGTAGCTAGTCTAGAGGTCTATATAGGCACATTATAGGGGTAGATTAGTGTGGGTATGGTAGGTATAGCAATAGGAGGGCCATTAGATTCAGTGCCATGAACACAATATTTAACTATTGTATAAGAGCTTAGATACTATGAGGTGATGGTGTTAGATTAGTTGCCCCATAACATGAGAATTGTAGAGTTCAAGTATGGTTTAGGGGGTAGGGCCATGTTGGTTACCCCTAAGAAGTGGGTTTCTATAGTTGGTCAAACAAGGGTCCTAAGGGGACCACCATTAGGTACAAGTATACATGGGGATAGTGGTAGTGGTGTAGGTGGTCTAATTATTTCATGGGCCTGATTAAATAGGATATTAGTATAATGTATATGATTTTTTATTATAGCCTATGCATTGATGTAGCAAGATGTATATTTTGAAATAGAGCTGACATTATCACATGTATTATCTTTGAATATTAAATGTATATGATATATGTCATTAGACATTTTATGTGATGCTCATGTTTGTGATTTATGGTTATGGATGCTCATGGTTTATGGCTATTTGACTTAATAGCTTAGGCATGTGATATGTGTAAAGGTGAATTATGATGTTTTAATTCTATTCATGGTTAGATAGGACATGTTATGGATGGATACATGCTATGGATGATGTTTATGGCTATGTGTGTTGAATGGTGAATGGTATATACTATGATGTTTTACTTCTCAATTTATGGTGTAATGACATATTCAAAAGTTTACACAATGTGATGGATAGGTGAATGTTTATGGCTAGTGGTTATATGTTGACATTGTGCCTATGGTGGATAGATGATGTCATTTGTTGACATAGCTCATGATATTCATGATTTTGGTATATTATTTATTATTCATGTTTATAGGCTTACATAGACTAATAAAAGATATAAAAAAGAACATGATACCTTTTCATTGGTAAAAACCGACATGAAACCCAAAATTGGATTGGCTTAGTGAACCTAAGCCTCTCAAATGTTTCACTTTTGCATGCCTAGGTTGATAAATGGATCCTGATAACATTGTGTCAAGTGAGCTCATAGTCCCTATGCATATGATATGTGGAGAGAGGATGGGTGAAACTGGAACCATTAGTGAGATTAGTATGAATTTTTGTAGGTGTCCAAATAGGGGGTATAAACAAGTCTATGTCCATATATAACACATAGACTGATCGATGTGAGATGTTTACTAAGGAGAGATAATTTTAGTTTTCCTAATTTTATTATTGTGTAGGAGAGTTGATTATGGATTTGAAACAAAATTATTGCCTTTTTAATTGCTTTTGACTTTTTTTGGGGGTTAGAGAGGCTGATCAATGTAAGAAGTTTCCAAGAAATTGCTAGCTTTGACTAATGCTTTATCCAACCATCCTCAAAGGGAGTGGTCTAGAATTATATGGTTAGCTCAAATGATTTTGATAATTATCCTTCAAGGGAGCAGCCCACCTTACATTTTAAAATTTTAGAATGAGTCTCCAATAGCTATCCTTCAAGGGAGAAGTTTGTGGATGTTAAGGATGACCCATAGTCTATTTTTTATATTTTATATTATTATTGATATTGCTTGAGGTTGATTGACATGGACCTATTCATACATGCTCAATGGATTACCTTTAATGAAGGCAAAACTAAGTTGACATGGGGTGCTAGTAGGTGAAAAAGAGGTATAGGTAATAAAGACCATAGGAAATGATCTCAAAGAGATGGTAAGTACTATGAGAATCAAGCCATGGATAGAGCCATGGTGTCCATAGTTCAAGATTAGGATATAGCTGTAATGGATAATCATATGATTCAATTTTAGTTGGTTGCCCCTAAAAGGAGGGAAGTGAATGTGATTTCAAGGGATGAGGTTAAGTTAGACAAATGATAATTGTGATCCCTATCTAAAAATAAAAGGGATTAAAATGTGAAGCATTAAGAGGCTCATGTTTTGGTTTACCTTCAAGAGAGGACAAAGGATAATCCCTTGATCCATACTTATGGGTAATGATGTAGGGTCCAAGCTAATTAAAAGTAAATTTTCCCCATTTGCTTTTCTATATATTAGTGACATGTTGGTTTTCCTTGAGGACAAGATCTCTAATGTTTAATTCTTAAACCTTAAGGTGTTTTTTATAAGCTCATTTGATTCATTCTTGATAGACATGAATATGGGAAATGGTAGCTAAACAATTCTTATCAAGTAGCTCAAGTTGGGCTAAACAATCTTGATGGTCATTATCCTCAAAAATGAGGTTGTGTAATGATATGCAAAGAGAAGGTATTTGGATTTGAAGAGGCAAGATGGCATTGGCTCTAAATATGACAGAAAAGGGTGTAGCACCAATGGGGGTTTAGATGCTAGTATGATATGTCCATAGGGTGAAGTAGATGTACAAGTTCCAATCCCACCTTAAGGCATTAACCATTTTGGTAAGCATGTTGTTAAGGGTTTTGTTAGAGGCTTCAGCTTGTCCATGTGCATATGTGTGATAAGGAAATGAAAATCTAAGTTTAATACCAAATATGTCACAAAGGCCCTAAACTTGTTTATCTTTGAAAGATTTGCAATTGTCAGTGATGATATTATGGGGAACACCAAAATGCTAGATGATATGGTGGGTGATGAACTTGATAATCTTTTCATCTTTTATCAAGATAAGGGGAATAACTTCCACCCATTTGGTAAAATATTTAGTTATGGTCATGATAGAATGATGTAATTACAAAGAGTGGGGGTTGATTTCACTAATGAGGTCTAGACCCCATTGTGAAAAAGGCCAAAAATCTATGGACACGTGAAGGCTACTACTAGGTGCATGATGTAAATTATCATGTTATTAACACTTGACACACTTTTTCAAATAATCACAATAGTCTTTGTTGAGGGTGGGCCAATAAAAGCCTACGTAGAGGATGTACTTAGCCACAATGAGGCCACTAAAGTGACCCCCATAGATACCATCATGTGTCTCTTTGACGGCATGAGAGGCTTCTAAACCATAGAGGAAATAGAAAAGGAGGCCATCTAAGCCTCATGTCTATAAAATTCCTCCCATAATGGTATAATAAGAGGTTCTCTAAATAAATACTCGATGGGAATTTCTATAGAGGCAAGAGGGAATTATGCCAAGGTGAAGTTATTCAAAGGTTTGTTGATACCAAAGGTCAGATAAGATCTCCTTCACACTAAAGATGGTTATTGTGTATGTCTTGGTGTAGGAGGGCTTGGTTAGGTGATATATAATAACTAATAGTTTGGACTCTGAGGGTGTTGATAGGATCTGAGAGGTAAGTGAAGCCATGGTATTGGCAAATTTATTGGTAGATCATGGGGTGGTTTGAATAAGGTAAAATTTAAACAAGGATAGGACTTCTATAACCAGTTACTTGTATAATTGTAAAACCTCATTCTTACATTGGTAAATGTCGATAACTTGGTTGACCACAAGTTGGGAGTCACCAAAGATATTGATTATTTTGACTCCTAAGGCTAAAGTAGTTTGGAGACCTATCACTAGGGATTCATGTTTAACCATATTGTTGGTGCATTTAAAGTCAAGTTTAAAGGATAAAGGAAGCGGTTCATTGATAAAGGGGTTAAGGATGATACCAGCTCCCCCACCACATTAACATTTGGAACCAAAGAAAAACATGGTTTCCTGATTGGTGAAATTTGTTTGAGATAAGATTGTGATGGACTCATATAGAAATGCAAGAAGGGTAGGTTGGTTATCCTTTATGGGTTCTTCAACCAATTATTTAATGATAAATTTCCCCTTTATCAATTTTTGTTGGAGAAATGCAAGGTTGAATTTAGATAAAAACATAAGCCACTTAGCCATACACTAGTTTGGGTATGGTTTAGAGTGTATATATTTGAGGCAGTCAGTATTGGTGATGACAAAAGTCTTATGGTTAAGGAGGTAGTCAAAAATTTTGGTGTCCACAAAGACTATGGCTAGACATAGTTTCTTACTATGTGTGTATCAAGCCTCATATTTGACCAGTGTGTGACTAATGTAATAGATGGCTTGCTCTTTGTGTTTTTCATCTTGATGGGCAAGCATTGCCCCTAGGGAGTGGTCTATGGTGGAGATATAAAGGTAGAAAGGTTGATCATCCTTAGGATGTGTAAGGATAGGTGGGAATAGTAGGTACTATTTGAGTGCATCAAAGGCCTTTTGACAATTGACATTCTACTAGAAAGAAACATCCTTTTTCAATAGGTGGTGGAAGGGTTGACACTGATCATAGAGCTAAGAGATGAAATAATAAATGGATTGAAGTTCCCCTATAAGCTATATATTTATTTAAGATTTTTTAGAGGTAACATCTTCAAGATGGATTTAATTTTGGCTAGATCAACTTTGATTCCTTGAAGGGAAATCGTGAAGCTAAGAAGTTTGCCTGAGAAGACCCCAAAAATGCATTTCTTGGGATTGAGGTAAATGTGATAATGGATAAGTCACTCAAAGATAATATTAAGGATGGATAAATGGTCTTTAAAAATCTTGAACTTCCTAAGAAGGTCATCTACATAGTCTTTGATGATTGTATGGATAAGGTCATGAAAAATATATGTCATGGCCAATTGGTAAGTTACGTTAGCATTCTTAAAGTCAAAGGGCATGGCCCTACAATATAAATTCCCTAATGGGGTGATGAAGGTGGTTTTGTACTAATCTTTAGGGGAAATTAGGATCTGATTATATCTTGAAAAGTCATTCATGAGTGACAAAATCTCATGGCCTATTGTAAGATTGACAAGTTTTTCAACACTAGGTAGAAGAAAGTCATCCTTTGGGTAGGTGAGGTTGACTTCACAAAATTCCACATAGATACGTAGTCCCACTATGGATTTAGTGATAGGTATGATGTTTGAAACCTAGTACGGATAGTCTATAGGTTGAATGAAGTTAACCAAAAGGAGGTATTGAATCTCTTCTTTGACAAGGAAGGTTATGTGAGGATGCATTTGGTGAAGTTTCTAACAGGTTTGGCATCCCAATTGGTGATTATGTTGTGAGTGGTAATGGTTAGGTTAATACCAAGAATATTATCATAAGACCAAGTGAATGTGATGATATGCTTATGGAAAAAGGTTGAATAGTCCTATAATTCTTCAAGGGTGAGAGTTTGGCCAAGTTTGATGATGTGGGGGTTGTCTAGAGTGCCTATGTCAATGTTTTTGGTAGATTCATTCAACATGGTTTAGGTTCTTAGAGTTAAATATTTGTGGATGGAGGAATCTAGTGCACCAAGGTAGGTAGGAGTAACATCATCATCTTGACATTGAATAGTGTTAATGGTAGGAAAGTCTTCTCCCATGAGTTTAAGATGGGTCAAAGGGATGGATATGGATGCCCCCTCCTATTGATAAGTCAAGGGGCTAAGGATAGTCTTGTTGAAAAAAAATTAGGTGGGATGATGTCCACATCTTCATTCACAAGTGGAGGGGATGTTTGTGAGGAAGGGGGTTATTATTCAATAATGGTATGGGTAGTTTGTTTGGCTTTCTTCTTATTGGGTAGAATGAAGCCAAGGTCATGTTTATCTTAAGGCTTTTAGGTCTTGATCAAATTTAATGTGTGTGGGCCATGTTCATACCATCCTAAACCAAATCCTTCTAGGCACACCAATGAAGGTATAGTTTGGTGAAGTCAGGTTTGTCCAAGTAATAGAAGTTAGAGGTAAATGGTTAAGGTGAAGGGTGGGTAATGGAAACATTGAGTGTCTTGTTGATTTCCCCATAGATAAAATGAGTTTAATAGTTGGGAGGCCCTAAAGGGATAATGGATCTAATGTTGGGGTCATAACTTAAATGGTGGTTGAGTTTCCCATATTCTTGGGGAGTAAAGAGGGCATCCAGGGTAAGGAGACAATATTCTCCAAGGGTAAGGCATTGGAAGGTAAACTCTAAGGGATTAGTTGTAGGTATTTTTCCCATAGAAATAGATAAACTAGTAGATGCTTTTGTAGGAGGGGAAAAAATGGCTTTGGCTTTCATGGGTGGTGGATTTTATGGTGCTTTGGATGGAGGTAGGAAAACATAATTAGGTTGAAAAGTCATGTTACATGTTACAAAATGGCTAGGATCAACTTGTATGGTAACCACCTAACCTTTATGTTCAAACTTAATACAATGACTGAGGGTAGAAGGTACACAAGCCATGACAAGGATCTAAGGTCTCCCTAACATTGTACTAGAATTCACCTTTGACCATACAAAAATTTTTGAGGAGCATGCAAGGACCTAGATGAATGTGAAGGACAATAGTGCCTAGGGTAGTTGTCATAGTGTCATATAATGATCTAAGGATGGCTGAAGTTTTGGACATGACCTTGTTTGATTGCTTGAGTTGGTCATAGGTATGGGAAGAGATGATATTGATATTGGCTCCCCCATCAATCATAAACCATTTGATACAAGTTGGGTTAGTGTGGGAAATGATAAAGAGAGGTGGATCTAGGTCTTTGAGGTGGATGGAAGGTATCTCTAAGTCCTTGAAGGTGATAAGGGTGGAGAGTTGGAGATCACTAATGAAGGCCTCTATATGTTGGGATTCTCTTAGTCAGACTTTAATGGCCTACATAGCCTCTATCATGGCTTGGAAATGGTGAGGTGAGGTGGAAATGACCTCATAGAGGCTCATCTGAGATGGAGTTTGGTGAAGTTGCTTTAGAATGACCCTCTTGATGGATTTATAAGGATTGTCCTTAGAGGTTCATAAGATGGCTTCATGGGAGTGGGTTTGGTAAGATAAATCTTGGGTGAGGTGACATTTCTAGGTAATGGTTTTGGTTTGGGCATTTTAGTGATTGGAAGGTTCAAGTTTGATACTTTGGCCATCAGTAGTTTAAAAAATCCTAGTGTATCATAAAATAATTAGGTTGGCATAACAAGTGATGGTAGATGACATATGTTAAAATGGATTTGCCTTTTAGGTAGAGTTAATGGATGAGGACCCAAGATAGAGAGTAGGGTGGAAGAAGGAAAAACCCTAGGCATGTGGCTACTCAATGGTTTTGCTCTTTTGGTTGTTTGGGGTCAAGGTTTGGGAGGAAATTTTGATGCGGTTGATTCCAGTTTAAGAAATGGGTGGACCAAACTCCATATGGGGAAGGTACCAAGGTTTGTAAAAGGTTTGTGTGGTGGTTTTCTTATTTGAGGCATGATTTCCTTAATTGGTGGGGAATTTGAGGGGTTGGTAGATGTTCTAATTAATTTGATAGGTGGTGGAAAGATGATAGATTAGTTAGTTAAAGGTGTGCTAGATGGTTTAATTTGTTTGATGTCAGGGAGGCCTAACTATTAGTATAAGGTATCTTGATCTAGTTCTAGGGCAAAGTATAATTTTTACAGTAATGTGGAAAAAGGTTTATGTACTAGTTTTACTTCACATGTAGTGGATGCAAGAGATATAATTATAGTGGGGGGATGTTAATGGATAGGTTGGTTGACTTCCAAAGGTGAGGGAATTAAGGTTGAGATAAATGGCTCATCCATGGGAGGTATCGATAGGAATACTTCTCTTTTAGGAATAATTTTCATAAGAGTAGAATTTTTTTAGTAGCTAGTGGAGGTGTAAATCATGGACATTTAGCTATTCAGATATGCCTATTTATTATGGTCCTGGTGGGCAGACTTCACTAACACCTTAAGGTTTTGGTGTAGCAGTTCATTACATGTGGTATCAGAGCCTCCACCTGGGTTCGAGTCACAGATCGAGTGGCTATGATGGTATGGTTGTGTTGATCTGGAGCTCATACATGTAGGGAATCCTAGTGGTACGAGCATAAATCTAGCCCAGAGTATGGGCTTCAAAAGTGTGGTGGGATATTATGGTCTTGGTGGACAAACTTCGCTAATGCCTCAAGGTTTTGGTGTAGCAATTCACTACACTATTGGAGTGATATGTGATGATTCCAAGGATTCTATGAGTGTGTCAAGGGAAAAAGGAAACTCCTTGGGCTATATCTCTAATGGTGGGGAAGATGACTCTTCTACCTCTGTAAGTGAAGTGGGGGAAGAGTGGGTAGATTGGATGGTTGGGTCCTCATGTGTAGGTGTATCATGGACCATGTTGACTATGTGGGCATCATGAAAGCATTTGGCTTATGTTTCCTCATAGTGACAGGGTCATGTTTGGGAAAGGGCTTTTTGAATATGTATAGGGATTGATTTTGAGGGGCATTTGGGTTATCCAATGTGAGTTATCCATTATCAATAAGGCTTTGAACAATATTCCTAAAAGTATTACATCAGCTAACATCATGTCTGATCACTTGATAAAAGGCACAAATGTCATTTTCATTATACCAAGTAGGCACTAGATGATAAAAATAAAACTATGGGGGAGGCTTGATGAGTGGAAGATGTATAATATTATTTTTTAGTAACCTCTCCAACATTGAGGCATAAGATTCTCCAAGTGGAGTAATTTTTTTTGGGTGTTTCAGTTTGGGTTCTATGAGCTCTGGTTAGAGGGATTGGGAAAGTTTTGTTGATTGACAGTAGGTGGTGGGGTATCCTTAAATATTATTACATTTGTATTTCCCTTATTCTTAGCCCTAGATTTAGCTTGATTACCTACTTTTGAGGAGGCTTCATTGGTCTTGAAGGTAGAGTTCATGTTTCATAACTTCAATTTACCCTTATCTATAGCTCAGTTCTCTAATTTATGTGCCATAGTAAAATATTCATTAAAATTTTTAAAGATTTATACATGTAATGTAGAAGAGATGTGCTTGGAACAATCACAAGCAAAAATTTCAATCAATTCAATTTGAGGTAAGGATAATGATAATTGGTTAATCAAGCTTCTCCAATGAACCACAAAATCAGCTATAGAGTCATCCTCAGATTGGTGAATGGAATAAAGATCAGTAATAGAGACTTTATTGGATATGTTTTTTTAGAAGTGACCCAAGAAGGTCTGAGCTAATTGGTTAAAGGATAAGATGGAATGTTTGGTAATGGCACTATACTAGTCCAGTACTGAGCTAGAAAGAGACATAAGAAATGTGTGCAAAAGTAAAGCATCATCGTAGGCAATCATGTAACAAGAATTCATAAATGCTCTTAAGTGCTACTCAGAGTCTTCCTTATTATTAAACTTGGTGAATTTTGGAATCTCCCATTAGGTTAGATAAGTTCTGATAGGGACTGAAGGGTGAATGGGCTCATTACACTTGGTCATAAGATAAAATTTTATAGGCTCCCAAAAGGAATGACTCAAGAGTTGCCATTTTGTCCATGATTATATTCATTAATTACATTTGAGGTGGTGCATCTAAGGGGTTATAAGGCATATATTGTGGTTAGGGAATATATTGATAATTTATAGGAGGTTAGGAGATGGCCCCATACTGATAAGAAGTTATGGGAGGTTGGGTAGATGACATATAAGGATAGGTGGTTGTTGGCAATTGGGTAATAGGTATATACACTTGTGGGTTAGGGGTATAACCAAGGTTAGATGATGTAGGTCATTTTTGAGATGCTGAGGTAAGTTGAGCTATGGTTGAATTAGTAATCAGGGGGGTGGTCATGACCTTTGTGCTAGTGGGTGGTGAGGTAGAAGGGATAGGTACCCCTAATCTTGGTAAAGAGGTATTAATCAATGGGATATGTTTGACATGATGGGTTAATGATTGAGTTTTCCCCAAGGTAGAGGAGTCATTGGTAGGGGTGGATGGTGTAAGGGTACTATTTGATTGGATATGTTGGTTCTTATCTATAGCATCAAAGGGGTTGGTAGATGAGGATGCCTGAGTGATCAAAGGTTGGGTGGTGACCATGAAAATAGGGATACCCTCCATAAGGTGGGATGGCATGTCATAAGGAGGGTCTTTAAGTGGATTTTAAATTGAGATATGGTGAGAAAAGGTGTTAATATAGTGTTAAAGTACCACTAGATTGTTTTCTAAAAAGGTGGTAAAGTCCACGTCTCCTTGGGGAAATACCTAGGGGAAAGTAGGGCTTCGCAATGGATGAGGTGAATCTTCCACCTTAGAGATGTACTCCATAGATGAGGAGGTAGAGGTGATTGATTTAGGTGATGAATTTTGTTCTACCAGGTCTTTTCTCTATTGTCGAGTGAGAACCATACAAAAAGGTGGGAGAGAATACAAAATAAATAGACTCACCACTCAAAAAAAAATAAGACAAATAAAATAATCAAGGCAATCAAGGAACACACTAGAAACTATGTTTAATCTTGAAGTTAGTTTTAAGATCTCTTTTGTCTTATGCCTTAGTTTATGAAAATGTGTGATAGAGGTTGGCTCTTAGATCAAGTACTAGACAAGAAATTTATAGATAGTTTTGGGCTAGTTTTGGTACTAAAAATAATTTGTATTAGAATCAATACATGGATTGGTATTTGGGCCTACCCCCTCACTTCATATTCTCTAAATGATAAGGGTGTTGGGTGTTTAGCCAATATATATTGATATCCAAAGTTTATACTCAACTAGAAAGCTAAGTTGGTTCTCCTCTTGGTAATAACCTCCAATTAGGATTGTCGATTATGGGTAAGGTGACCACTAGGTGATGAAATCCCAGTCAGGCCTTATCTAAAATGAGTTATGATGTTTGATTGATTATGTGGTTTGGTTGTGTAACATAAGTGTGTTATGATTAACCCTGATGTTAATTAAGCTAAGTGAGCTAGAAAAAGCAAGCAATTAATGGATGCAGTATGTTTTAGACCCAAATGAAATTTATATTTCAATTATGATCATAGACAAAGAAAGCAGCATACCTATGTGGATAAAAATAAAACCCAATTAGAGACATGGGTCCCACTAAGTATGCCAAAATATTTCACTCAAATTTTTCTATTATTCAAAAGAAAGTAATAAAACTCAAAATATGGGTTGTGGTATAAATACCTAATAAAAGTGTGCACATTGGATCAACATACTGTGGAGAGCTCCTCTATGGTTGGGGAGGATGACCTACATGTAAGAAATCACTAAATCAAATTCATGTATTAGACAAGTAGCTAGGTGTATTTCCTAACACTAGCTAGATCTCAAAAGTAAGAGATTCCTTAGGGGATGTCAATCTACCATTTTAGAACAATTAAGTTAATAAAATAGAAATAAATTACTTACATAAATGATCAAAAGGGTACTAAAATGATAACAATAATTTCTTTCTTAGAAAATAGACTATAAATGATTTAATTAGTGATAAATTGATTAGTACTAGCGTTAGTGAGTCAAGGTATGATTCAGGGAATCTTTAAAAGGCCTGTGAGTTGTTAAAAACATAGAAAAGTGAATTAGGATATACAAATTAAGTTAAATTATCTTGATATCCTCTTCTAACATAAGTGACCATTGATGGTTGGGTTGATCATTGACGATTAGGCCTAACCATCGGTGGTTGGGCTAATCATCAACAGTTGACTATGTCCAATTCTAGACTTTGTCAACAACTAGTTTTCAATATTATAGAATGAATTATGGGATTTGGTCAAGGTCAAAATTAATTATTAAAGGGAAATAAATTAGATGGATGACAATAAACAATTACTTGTCTTACCTGAAGTGGATCGGGTGAGTAATAGGCATTGTTGATTTATCGATGAAATATAGCATAATTTTGATAGAGTGATGATGCTTGGAGACTTGGTTGAGAGGTGATAGCAAGTCAGCTCTCAAAAAGGGGTTGATAATGCTTGATAATGTTGAATGACCTATAAGAGAAAACTTTGAGTACCTGAGCTCTTGATAATAATTATAGTTGATTTTCTCTTACAGCTCTCTCCTTTTTATAGGCAAGGGCTAAAGGGTTCAAGAGGGAGTCTTCTAAATATAATTCATCCATGTAATGCCTCACAAGGAGATTTATATGTCCTATATTTATAAAGGTTAGGTGATACATGCATGTTGGTTACATGTGGGAAGATCAGGTGGTTGAACCTGACCGTCGATGGTTGGGTTAACTGTCGATGGTTAGCCTAATCATCGATGATCGAGGCTAACTACCATAATAGCCTAAAAGGTCATGTTAAGCTTTACAAAGCTAAATTACTGAAGATAGGCCTAGGTAGGAAAAAATGGTCCAAGGGGATTTTTAGGGGTCATAGTACTTGATCACTCTCATCCCCTAAGCTTTACTTGTTGAACTCATATTCATTAACTTTTGGCTGCCTTTTTTATTAGCTTGGGGATCCATATCAAATGCTCTCTCCAAATAAACCATTTCTAAAAGAAGATGGTTTTCCTTGATTTGATTGACTTCTTATTCTCCTAATTCCTCTTGGAATAAATAATTTAACTTTTTATTATCAATGGTTTGGGATTCTAACTATCCTAAATTGGTAAATAATTGGACAATATATTGATCATCATCAAAAACCTAAAAAAATTATACATTATCAAGAATAGATGGGCAAGGCACAAGATCTATAGAAAATATTTTCGCTTTGGATTCCTTTAATGGTGCTAAATTGGTAGTTAAAATGCCTGGTAAATCAGTAGTCAGGTTTTGTTATCTAGAACTAACCACTATATTGAATGCCTCAAATGATTCAATCAAGACCTATGTTTGTACCTCTTAAGATGTGATAGTTTCTACTTATATTTATTCTTGACTTGATTAATCATTAGTTATAAATCTCCATGTATTATTAGTTGCTTGATATTATTATTATTAAGAGCGAACTGTAGCCCCAAAAATAAGTGCCTCATACTCTACTCTATTATTTGTGCAAGTGAATTGTAATATATATGTTATTAATTACTTATTACTTTTTGTGTCAATTTATTCAACATAAATCCTTGATCTTTATTTAGATCTATCATCATAAAAATGGAGATTCCATAATTGGAAGGTCCATGAAATTCCTTATCCTGTATTTCACATTTGGTGATGAAGGTGTAAATCCCAAGATTAGGAGATTTATAAATAACTTGTTCATTCCTATCATTATATTATATGATGGGATGTTTCATCTTATGCTCTTGATCAATTCAAATTTTATTTGGAATTCCTTTCCATGGTAACAATATGTGGGAAAAGTCTATCACCACATATCAATTTAGTGTCTTTGACCAATCCTTGCTTGGCAGTAATCCATATCCTTTTGGTATATCTGCCATGAGTATATATAATGTCATCTACATGTGTGGCTCAGATGCACCTTGAATACATATTTTATTCAATTCTCTAACCATGGGCACTATTGTCTTATCTAATTATGAAGTTGTCATCTTAGATGAGCTTGGAGTAAATCCAATCTTTTGACAAATGAATGTTGGTATCATTATATCTGAAGCTATTAAATCAACTAACTATGTATATTATTACCAAATAATTTAATAGTTAATAAAAATGGAGGAACCTCTATCTTAATTTTTTATATGATGTTTATATGAGGGGAATTTGGCTTGTGTATAGTGTATTTCCTAGTAATAGATTCCCACATTATTTCTGTCTCTATTATAATCTAGGACAACTCATGGAAGGTTATATTTTCCTTTATATTCTTCATGTATTCAATGGTGTGTTATCCTCATTTACCCTAGGTTTTCACATTCAGGGACTGGTCATTCCATTTTTTGAGAGGTGAATTATTATTACCCTTTAGATTCAGGGGAATAGTCATGTTTTTTTAAGGAGTAGATGTGGTGAAAAAATGCTTGTTCCTCAAATTATAGTTTCCTCTCTAGAACTGATGGAGATCATGGACCTCATATGAATTATCCTTTAGTGTTTTTTCATATTCACTTTGGAAGGTAAAGTCATGAGTTTCAAATACCATAGTTATGCTTAAGGAACTGGGAGAATGGGGTGACTCTAGTGAATTATTCATTAAATCCTACCTCAACATTTCTCTTTGGAAAATTTTAAATGCTATATAAAATTTAACATAATTGATCTCACCATGTTCTGATGTGTTATCAACCTTGCACCAATTGGGAAAGGCTATCTCTATTATTTTGATATTTGGAAACCTATTAGCTTCTTATTGTTCTTTATTAATCATAGGATTGTTGAAAGTCTTGTTATATCTTGAAAACCTAGAATCATGATTATTTTTCTATCCTATGGCATTGCCCATCTTATTTTGCATGTTCAAAAAGTAATTACTCAACTTATAAACCATCATCTGTATATAATCCAGTTCTACCTTGATATAATCTACACCTTAGGTAATTATAGTATTGGTTGGGATTGAATGCTAACTCTGCTAATTATTTCTTGTCTATATATTATTGTTCAAGAATCCATTATTTTTATTTGGTGTCAACTACATTAGATAAATCAATGTATATAGTTGATTCAGATTATATCTAGGAACATTTTGATTCACATGAGGCACTAAATTTAAGGCTATAAAATCAACATTTAGGATAGAAACTCCTGGTACCTAATGATTGAGCTACCTATTAATGTTAATATCCTCTTCATAGTCTAAAGCTATAACATTGATAGTAGTAACCCTTCATATAATAACTATAATGATTGGATCCAAAGCATTCTTATACATTTATAGTGATGAAACCTCTGATGGATTATGCATTATTTACCCAAGTATACATCGTCTATAACTTTGTATTGAAATCATAAATTAGTTCATTGGGATCCCTATTCATATTGGCAAAATGTTGATATACAATATGTGGGTTAGTAACTTGTATGATTTGAGAAATAAAAGTACATTGATAGTTATCCCATAAAGTAATTGAACCCTCTTGCAATTTGAGGTACTAATCATAAACAACATCCTTATATGTGAATGGGAAAGGCCTACATGTAACGTATTCATCAATAACATTCATCAATCTTAAGGCATCCTTAAAAGACTTGATATGTTCTTTAATGTTTCTTCTTCTCATGATAGAAAAATAAGTTAGGTACTTCTTTGGATTCCTTGGTATATTATACACATCACCTATAATAGTAATAATAGACCTAGTTAACCAATGACAAACCAAAATTTCATTAACGAGCTGAGCAATTATTACTAGAGAAGGTGTTCTCACTATGGATGATGCTCTCACTAGAGAAGGTATTATGGTTCAAGGTACTATTAGGAAACTTGATTTATATTTGGGCCTTTAAGAGGATGACAATGATGAAACTAAAATACTGGCTTGGGCCCTAGACCTAGTTACTCTACTAGGTGATTCTAGTGCAACTTAAATTTGGTTTTTTACCTATTTTATGGATAGACACATAGATCTTACACTACTTATAGCACCATAAAAGGGGTGCTTATGTCATTTATATACACACAAATCCTTGAATGAGGTAGCCTCTAAAATTTTAGGATCTCAATTAGGGTGAGATCCAATGCAACTCAAATGTGGATATTAACCTTTTCTATGTATAGACACACAGAGTGCACTCTCCATCTAGTGCACAAATATGGGTGTTCATGTGATTTTTATGCACACCAAACCCTGAATGAGGTATCCTCTAACATTTTAGATCTTAATGGGGGTGAACTCCACTCTAGGGCACAAGTTACAGGTATGGGTTAAAACAACCAAGTGGTGAAATATTTGGTTTGAGCATGTAGGTTGTTAACCAAGTGTGTGGGTGATTGAAACCTAAAACAAATCAAAATATATTTGATTTGGATGGATGGAAGTATAATCTAAGGTTTGTAAATATTAAAATAAATTCCAAAAAAGGGAAGATACAGTAGAAAATAAAGTGATGTGATCACAAGAGGGATTACTTCTTGGTTGGTCTCATTCATGGATAAGTGTCTTAAAATTAATGTTTGCAACTAGAAGCTATTGCTCACATACATACAAACATAGTGAGGGAGTCTGAGGGTAAATGATATAGTAAACTCTAAAATCTCAACTAAAGGTTTCTCTTGTTTAAAATAATTATTACATATCCTTATAATATAATATTATAGATCAGATTAGAGAGGTATCTAAGGTAGCTAGTGATCACTCCTAGAGAGATATATTATGGAGGAAACTTCGACACACTTAGAGAAATAAAATAGTCAACCTTATTACATAAAATTAACAATAGGAATTATAATTAGCATATGAACACTTCAAATTATTAGATCGACCAATAGGAAAATAAAACACTTAATCACACATAATTGGAGTATAAAAGAATTAACATAGTTACATGAAAATGAATATATCTCTTCCTAAATTGATAAAATTAAAACCCCTTTATAATGGGAGAATTATAATTATAAATATATTTGTAGAGGGGTTGCCTTGTCCTCTAAATCCATGTGAATTAGAATAATTACATGTTAGTAATTATAAATAAAGTTATTCTTGGACATAAACTATGCATATACAGTTAAATATGACCAAAACTACATCTTAAAATTAAGACACATGCTTAAAAAACCATGCAACATGTGCATGTTTCAAGACTATATAGTTAACTCTTATAAGCATTCATTAAGTAGAACTAGTCTTTAGTTACATTCATCAATTTACATGCAAAAATACATATAATATTAACTTGAAAATACTAAGGTTTACTCTTTACCAAGTCATGCATGGTTGGTGGAATGCCACTTGAAGTAGTTGGTGAAATTAAAGTATCAATAAGAGTTGAAATAGAAGATAGAGTTGAACTAGAATATGGAGTTGAACTAGAAGCTCCAGAAATGACTTGTTTCTTCACTTCCAAATCCTGATAATGCTTGTATGCAAAATTATATTTAAATCTAATTATATCCATGTTAATAAAAGATGGTATGTGCCCCCTAGTGACTTTCATCAATAGGCATCTATGTTCACCCTTCATATTTCTAAATTTCAACAAAAAAATCTCCACTTAAATAACCTTATTTCTATCAAAACAAATTTCTTACTCAATTTCATCCAAATGTTACCCCCCTGAAGACTCTATTTGAAATTGGTAGATGTTTACTGGAATAACTTGTCAAAATTGATCCTATATATTAAATTCCCTAAAGTTTCACTAGATTGAGACAACTTTAATTATTTTAAAATTTGTAAAACCTTTTTTGTATGCTTAGTCATGTTTTGGATCAAGCCTTGTACACTTACACCCAATATTGAGCTTCATGTGTTTTAATGACCATAAAATTGAAATCATTAACTAACTCAAGTGGAATAATCATTTTTATATAGATGAAGGCCTTATTGGTTTTATACATCAAAATTAATTTTAATTTATTTTCATCCTTTTTCAAATAATTAAACAATTTGGATGTCTCAACTAAATGGGGAAACAATTATATTTTCATTAAATTAAAGATGTCCAAGATATTGTATAGCCTAAGGATTGCATCCTGGACATCAAATTATAGTGCCTAAGGAACTCAAATAATTTGTCATTTCTCTAGAACTTAATTTAACTCTCGTTAAATCTCTTCCCTAGCTTGTTCATTACCTTTATGGAGTTCCAACAAGCTAAGATATAAAATATTCATTATAAGGAGAATCTCCAATTCTTTGATTCTTTCCTTTGGATAGGGAGAAAACATCCTACCTATCTTCAAGGATCAGACCCATACCAAATTCATCTTGTATTTTTCTCTTTCTAACCCTCTGTATAATCCCATTTTACTTATCAAAAATAGAATTTATAGCGAGTAGATATGTGATCACCAAATTGGACCTTTGAGTAGGTTAGACTTTTAAGTTTGCCACCCACTATGGAATTACTAACTATCTGGGGTCAATAGATTGGGTGTCTTAGGCAAAATATTTTTACAAAACATATTGTGAGGACAAAATTAGTGCCTCCACATGGAGTGGGTATAGTAAGGATGGAAAAATTATTTTATGTCAGTCCATATTGCCAAATTGTGGCATGGGATGCACAATATATGTGGTCTTCCTACTAGCTCTTATGGGTGATATAATTAAACTAGCTTGAGTGGTATTAGAAGGTAGCATTGGTAACCCTGACTGAGTAGAGGGAATAGACAATTATGAACTAGTAATTAATACCATAGTTTTTTTAAATTAACCTTCTTATCTCTAATATCCCTTGACAAAACTTGGGAACAAGTATAAGTATGACTTGCAATAGTTGAATCAGTAACATGTGGTCATATCACTATAGTGCCATTCATATACTAATAAAAATGACCAATAGAAGTATCTATATGAATTAAATAAATGATATGAATAATAATAACATTACAAGTAATAATAATTGAGGAAATAATAGGGTCTGTAGAAATAATGGGACCTAAAGAAGATGAATTAGTAATGGCAATAATAGAAGTGACATCACTTGATTACTTAGCCTCGATCAGTTCCTTCCCTTTGAATCCCTAGAGATAGGACCTTATCCCTCTCCACTTCCTCCTCCTTATCTTTAGGATTTTCAACTAAAGGAGTTTTTCCACATTGTACTATTGTATTTGCATGTGTTAGGGTTTCTCCTTGGTTTATAGCTTTTCTTTGGGATAATGTCCCAGTAGTTAAAATTAAAGGAACCTTAGGAGCTCTAGGTTTCCTCTTATAATGAATCACTAGATTCTAAATAAAGGGATTATATTGTTGTGTAGTAGAATATGAAACATTTACATTAGTGGAAATGGGAACCAAACTAATCATATGGAGTCTTGAAACTTAAGAGTCATAAGAATCAATGTTGATTTGCTCTTCTACTCCTCCCAAATAATTTTTAACAGTAGGGGTTTCCTCCACAACTTAAACTTGCTTCACATCCATCATCACATTTGGTAGTGGTGCTTGAGATAGCTCCCCCTCTATTTGATCCAGTTGGGAAGGCCATGATGACCAATAATTTGTTGAATCCCATACACCTAGAGGTGTGAGTCTAGTGTGTACCTCTTCAATTATAATAGATGGATCCCTTTGTATTACCATTAGGAGATATTCTATCAATCCAACCATTTATGCCCTAGACATGACCTCAACAACATCATTTTCATTCAATTAAATAAATTCATGTTTATATGGCTCATTTTGGTAAGGGATACCTAACCTAGGATATTCTTTTGAATGTGTCCATAGGGATACCAATCTTTATGACATAAGGATGAAAATGAATATAATTCCCTAATTTTTCCAACCTCATAGAAGTGTTTCGTATGTGTATAACACATTTATCCTATCATCAAAGAAGATACATGAAAAAGGCTTATATGTTTCTTCTTCATGTCTTCATCAATGCTCCACTAGAGCTGGTATGTTATTTCTTGTGTAGCCAACTTGTCTAGGATGTACTTGGGAAGACATAAGGGTGAAAAATTGGTCCCCACAATCATGATTACTATATAATTTAGGTACAACTAGTAGTCCCCCTTAGCCTTAATGTTTTTTTTATGCTCTTAAATACTCAATCCAAGGGTTCCTCATGGATTTCCTTCCATAATTGAGGGTAAACATTCTTATAAATATAGACAATGTTATTCATATATAAGTAGATATATAAGAAAAAATAAAATTCATGTACCTTGTTTATGATACATTTTGAGTCCAAGATTTAGAGTGATCCATCATGAATGTAAAAAATTATCATTACACATCCAACAAAAAAGACATCATGAAGAAATGGATTCCAAATAGTCTCTTATCATTATGGAACATTTTATCTTAGAGATTGTCACTGATAATATCTCTTAAGGTAAAGGTCATCTCTTAGGTCATCAAAAAATCAATCAATGGCACCCATTCTAGTTAAAGTTAGTGGATGTTGATGGACCCATATAGGTTTTTTATCAAAGTGATCCTAATATGAACTCTTGTCATAAATTTGGTAATTGGCATGAGGGTTGTGGATTTGAGGCTCACCTAATCCCCTAGGATT
The DNA here is from genome assembly GCA_037957365.1 of Torreya grandis. Classification (NCBI taxonomy): domain Eukaryota; kingdom Viridiplantae; phylum Streptophyta; class Pinopsida; order Cupressales; family Taxaceae; genus Torreya; species Torreya grandis. Next base: position 534,004 of record JARHVA010002862.1, read on the forward strand.
ATCCATTTCCTTAATTCATTCTTGATTGTGCCAATCTTCTTCCACAATGCAATTTTGTGCCCATCATATATGATATATATGATGGGGAGCCATAGTTATCTCTAGAAAGCATCCCTTGAAATATAATCCATAACTTATTTATTTTGAATATGGGGTAAGAATCCATTAAATACTTTTATTGTGAGAATAAGTCTCAAAGTAGATTAATTCAAGGCATCACTTTTGCCTTGGATACCACATAATGTAATTATTGGCACTTTAATGGTAATAAGTCAACTACCAACTATTTTTACTTTATTTTCAATCTTTCCTCACATGCATGGGCATCAACATCCTCCACCACATGCCACAGGGTTGTATAATTAGCATAATTTCCATTAAACACTACCACATCAAATATTATGTTTGTGTACTTTATAGAATCCTTGATGGAGAATTTTTATGATGGTGAAACTTCCATGAATACCTTGGATGATGATACCATTTATTATCTAGTTTACTTACATATTTCTCATGATAATTTAATTAGTTGATCACTTAATGGAAGTGGATTTCAAATAAATGTAGATAACTAGGTTTTTGAGTTCTCTATGGAATATAATTTTGCTCGAGATCTTTGGTAATCAATAGGCACAACATTTCTTTATAATTCAATCATATAGCTCAAAGGTGGGGAATTTAATTCTTGTTTGAGTGCCATTAACATTCAATGGCTCTAAGCTTGATTTTATATTTTAATTTTGTGTGCAACTTAAACTAATAGGTATGCCACATATACCTTTCATAAATTTGGAAGAATGACATGCTATTATCCATAGATAAGTGTGACTTTATCACTAGTTTTGTGTAAAACTAGTTGTGCCATGCAATATACTCTTTGAATTTGGTTGTTGGAACTTTTGTTAAAACCTATTTAGCCAAATCTCATGATGACTCAAATGCATGAAATTTGAAGACTCATGGATTTTTTGTGTTATAAATTTTGTCAAAATCATCATTTTCCATTTTTTGTGAAAGCTCAAAGGCAAAATTAACAAAGATAAAAGTAGTGAAGATATAAATAGTGAAGATCTATAAACTAATCTGAGAGATGTAGAAACCTATGATGACCAAAAATCATGAAGATGTGAAAGTTTTGGCATGCCAAAGTTGTGATAAACAAATGTCCCAATGAAAAAAAGTCCTAATGAACAAAAATTCTAAAGAACAAAATTTTCTAAAAAAAATATATGAAGGAAAACATTTATTAGACAAAAGATGGAAAGACATGAAAGTCACAAAGTATGAAAGACATAAAGTGCCAAAATATGGGATAGCCAAAACTTCTAAAATTTTAGAGGTTTTGAATTGAAAAATATGTGAAGACCTAGAATAAGTGAAAGCTTAAAAGTCATGATTTGAAAAACACTTGAAGACTTGTGACTTTTACTTAGGATTTTTGGGTTATAAACTTCATGAAAATTTAGAAAACCTACATATATGCAAAAAATTTAAAAGACATTAATACACTATTCCAAATAAATCATAAAGTGAAAAACTTGATAATAGGGAATATGTGGATTACATTTAAATAAAATAGTATACTTAACAATAACTATCAACATGAGAAATAAGAACTTTAAAACCTTAAATCTTGCTAAGTACACACATGAAATCTAATGAAAATGATTTTCAAATCAGAACAAGGCCTTTTAGACTATAATGGGTCCCTATTTGAAAAATTTGAGAGTGGGAGTGTGTTGAAAACAACACCACCCTTATCTTAAAGGTCTGCATAAAAAGCCAATCTTCTAGGGTAAAAATAAATCAATGAGAATGTCACAATAAAAGTGGTTTCTATTCTACGTTTTTTAGCTTTTTTATATGGTATTAATATACATTGTGGTACATGGTCAAAAAAAAATCCATTAATTGGATGTGATATTTGTTAATCCATTTACCAAAGGGTTTAGTCCCTTTTTGACCACTTGAATCATTGGGGTCTCAGTGAAGTGATACTAGCACAAATAGTCTTTGAGGTACATACAAACTAAGATATATTTGGTATTTCCTCAATTTGTATACCTTGTTAGATAATAGGGTTGGTATGATGTTAGGATGTGACTTCCTAGTTAACGTACATTTAAAAATTATAAGAAGGTGATTAATTCCACCCCAAAAAGTTAAAAATTTTAAAAATTAAAAACATTCTTTATTTCTAATTCTCAAAACCCCACAGATGGGTAATAAATGAGCATACTTCAAAATGGTTTTTGAGGTAGGCAAGCAATTAAGTAAAATTATGTCTTTTTGGTCACTCAAGATCCTAAAGGGGGCAAAGGGAGAGCATAGTCATAATGGTTTACACAAACAAGAATTTAAATATAAAACCACTTAATAAAATAATGAAATAAATGTGCTCTTAGGAGCACCAAGTCAAAGTGTGTGTTCATTGTTAAGCACCAAATAGAAAAGATGAATGAAATTTGCCTCTTTAATTATATAAAATAGATTTTAAATCTATCAAAACCTATTAAAAAATTTATTAAACATCTAAATATTAATTATATATATCTAAGGAAGTTGAATTCAATAGTTTTTAAGTCTCAAAAAAATTCACATAGGGAAATCCCACCAATTTCAAGTCAATATCATTATTCTACAGGGAGTCAAAGATACAGTTCTGGTGACCTCATAAATTAGTAAGATAACCTTTATGATTATAGGATGAGTTCACCATTTTAACAAATTATTTTACCTTTTATCGACCTTTCTATTTATCTATAAACCTCATTGATCTACAAGTCAATCCTACCACTATATAGGTCAAGTTTAATTATTTACAATAAATACAATAAACATTTAGGAAATAGACCTCACCAATTATTTTTAAACCTTTATGCTCTACAGGTAAATCCCATTGATATACAATTCAAGTTCATTGATCTATAAAAATAGAAAGAGGAAATAAATAGTGCTAAAATTCAATCCTATTGATATGTAAGTTGAACTCATCATTCACAGGAGCAATCTTGACACTCCACAGGGCAATATCATTGATAACCAGAAGATAGAAGACAAAAACATTATAATAAAAAAGGAAAAATGGATACCAAATCATAGTAATATTTTATAATTAGAAGACTAAGAAAGTCTTTAAGGAGTTTTGTTGCGTGCATAGTCCCATCAAGCATGCAGTGTGTAGAGTAATATTGAAAAATAGGATAGTACATTGTTAGTGACCAAAATCAAGATCAAATATAAATAACTAAAATATTAATCCTACTCCATCATTTTGATAAGGTCTATGAAGTTAAAAAATAAATAAAACATAAATGAAATAAGCTACACCTCCACAATAGACTCTCTTTCAATGCTGGTCCATAAGCATGCTCATGTCTAGATATAGAGCCTGAAACATTTAGCAATGTCATTGAAAAAGTGCCTCTAACATCTCCTCAAACACTATTGGATTGGTCTGTGAATGAATTGGAATAATTGGGTGAAGTTTTAAATGGATTAATGTCTGGTATTTTTTCACTAAAAATATTATTGAAAGACTATGATGGCCTTAATAGTTATAGGTTTTGAATATAAATTATGAATTTAGGATCAAAATCAATATGTGTGGCTACAAATGGATTCAATTTTTGAGGCAAATTCATTGATAGTTTTGTAACTATATTGTCTTAATGAGGCATGGCTTACCTTAATGCAAATATTTATTAGCATAAATACTTAGTGCATGACAACTTTCTAATGATGTCATAATTCAAACATTTATTACACTTTGAATGTGCCATAAATAGATAATTAGCTCATTCCCTTTTATTTTTTATTTATCCAATTGATTTGATTTGATTTTCTTAGCTAATTAATCTTTATCAGCATTTAGGTGATTTATACAATGTCAAAATTTGAATATTTTTCTTAAGTTAATTGCCCCTAAACATTATCTATAAAGTGGTAATTTAATTCTCATTGAATTTAACAAAGTTGACAATTGGTTATAGTATCATGCTCCAATCAGAGATGCATCAATACATTTTATAAACTATATGTGACATGTCCAAATGAATAGATCGTTTTAGTAGTGCTTGGTTGAGTCTATGCATTATTATAGGAAGGCATTTTGACTTAAAATTTTGACATGATAATGGAGATAATTATATGTCTACAAAGGTATCTTAATGGATTTGATAAATGATGTATATTTAATAGTATTATTTGAGTGTTCCTCATCATATATAATAAATTATAAGTGTGTCATGTTATAAACATTAATTTCAATAGTATTATTGATCATAACATTGGTACAAAACTTGTTATCTATGACAGGGTTAAGAATCAAAAGATATAGAAATGATAAGTGATTTTGAGTTGAATCCTTTGAAACACACTTGAAAAATTTCCTTGTGTATGCATTTATTTATTTTTAACCTATTGTTTTAGAAACTCTTTCTTAAAGATACTTTCTTGCTTAGATTGCACTTGTTTTTACAAAATTTATTCTTGCACTTTTTGTAAAATTTATTTGTGATACATTTATTTTTTAATTTCCCTTTTTCATCTTATGCCTATTTAAATTTGTATATTTCATCTTTATATTTTAATACTCTCGTTTGCTTTAGTTTTTCCTTTTTTTAATCTTTTATTTCTCTTAATTATCCTTTGGTATCCATACTTGTTGTCTTTGTTCATTTTGTACTAATTATAATTTTTCCACCTGTTCTACTTACATTTGTTCCACTATAGGATAATTGATTGATGTATGTGTAGACACCAAAATTGTGTCTACTCATTGGTCGACTCCCCCCTTGGTCCCCTTGGTCCACTTATAAACATTCTTAACCCACACACTTATTAATTTGAAATAAAATACCTATTTTAAATTAATAAACCCTTGACACCTCACCCATGACACCTCACCCCACCTTGGATACCTCTCCTTGGATGCCTCCCATCACCCTATGACCAATTTATGACCTATTTCAACCCTCTCACACTTATTTAATCCACCTTTGACCATTTTCCAATGACAATTAGACCTGGCAATTGGAAGAACGGGAAAAAGGATAATTTTAGCCCTTTTTCCCATCTTCTAGCCACCGACATCGGTTACTAATCAGCAGATGTCGATGGGATCACCGACATTGGTCACTTAAAACAACCCGAAGGTGAATTCTCTTCCCCCTGGGATGCTAAAATCACAGTGCTGGATCAATCAATCATATACCTAAATGCTAACTCTCTTTCTTTGAATCCAACTTCTCTCTCTCTCTCCCAAACACACACCAAGCATCACAGGCTACAGGTACTCTGCATCAGTCACTCTACCCTGATTGAAACATTGCAGGAAGTCTTCTACATCAGTCACATCAGCAACAGGTCTTCTACACTTTTGGTTCTCTGTCAAGGAGCTAAGTATTAATCTTTTATGTCATTTTAGTAGCTTAGAATGTATTTGTAATTAGTTTCTTCTTACTCCTAAGCACTATCAACCAGACCCAGCTATCAACTAGGCCAGACCTGACTTTCTTCCCAGAGAGGCTGAGAGGCCTTTCTCCTACCCTTACCCCTTTTTTGACAACATATCCCCTACCTCTGTCCCTCCTGAAGACCCTGTCTACTATCTTACCACCCTACACAGACCCAGACTTCTTCTAGACCCGTCTGTCGACCAGAGACCTGTCCAAAACTTGCCCAAGGCCATTGCCCTGATTGACATCGACCATTTCCCCCACCGACATCGGCAGACTAACTAGCATCAACAACCTTGACCAACCGATGACAATATACTAACCGGCATCGGTGACTGTGGAAAACCGATAGCAGAATATAGGTATGCATTATCTCTATTTCTTTTTTTCAGTCTTTCACCATTTCTCTTTATAGAAACACTCTTTTTATCAACTATTGGATTATCATCCCTCAAGGAAGTCTTTGCACTTTTGGGACCGAGCTTTGATTGGCAATCTACCATATATCCATCTAACAATCTCTTTGTTTAAGTCTTTCTTATCTATAGGTGTCATCCTCCACAACCAAAGAGGAGTCCCTACAACGTCTGGATACGGTGTGCAAACTTCATCTGGGTACGTGCAAACCCTTGACCATTAATCTTAGTTTCTTACTTCCTTTGAATGTACAAAAGTGAAAAATGTTTGGAAACATTTTGGCATGCCCGGTGGGACCCTAAGGTTTTCCTTGGGTTCATTTCTTCTAAAACACTTTCATATAGGTGCATTAGATCTCTTCTTGCATCCTTTTCTTCTATCTCTCCTGAAAAGACGCCATTAGCAAAGTTAAAAAGAATCCTTCTTTTTCTTCCTTTCCTGCATCTTAGAGTTCATACTCTTCAACCTTTTCTCCACTTGTCTTCATCCGAACAACACATTTCAATTTGGGCTTAAAATCTATTGTATTTCATTTCTGCCTGAATGCATACTTAGCTCTCACATCTAGTAATTAAAAAAATGCATTATGAATAAAGCGTAGTCCACTTATGTTACACAACCTGACCACTTGCACAAATCAAACATCTAAACATACTTGAGACAAGGTCTAACTAGGATTTCATCACCTAGCGGATACCTTACCCTTCCTGGTAATCCCACTTGGACTTCACTACCAAGGGGAGAGCCCACTCTATTCTTTGGCAGAGTATAAACTCTAGGGGAAGCATATACTGGCTAAGCAACCCAACTTATCTCTGGGCTCGTGAAGTGAGGGGAGCTTGCTCCTTAGCACCAGGCCACGTACGGAACCTAATACAGATCTTGAGCACCAAAACTAACTCGAAACCAACCTTAGACTACTTCTTCTAGGACCTGTTCTAAAAGCCAAATTCCCAAACACACTCTTCTAAGTCATAAGTCAACAAGACTCTAAAACTTATTCTTAGGAATTAACGTTAGATTTTGCTTGTCTTCATCTATTTTTCTGTCTCTATCTAGTTTTTTGATATGGTGAGGTCGCATTCTAAGATCTAAAAATATCTCAGATTTTCTTCTTTTTTCCAAAAAATTTTAGTTTCTAGAAAACACAGTAACTGACATCAGTTTTCCCATCGATGCCAGCAACCTATATTCACTGACATCGGTTATCTGACCGACATCGACAACTTTATTCACCAACATCAATTTTTATACCGACGTCAGTCACTGTCAAAAACTTTTCTTCCAAAATAGCAAGCTTAAAACTTGACTTTCTTACTGTTAGATACCCCATTCTAGTTTCTGAGACTGAAAAAACATAGTTTCTGGAACCTGACCCTTTTTGCCTTGGATGGTTTTGAGACGCAGTCAAACCAAAACGCTTGTTGACCACGCAAGGCAACAACCACTTTCACCTTTGCCTTTCATATCAAGTCCCCTAATGGAGTGTACTTTAGACACTAAATATTCTCCTATCCAGTCAACCCCTGATCAATCTCCAATTGTTCCCGAAGGGGATCAAAATTTTGAGAGATTCCTTGACCATAACGTCAAGGCTCTCCAACACTATCTCGCTAAGAGCCAAACGTGACACTCTTCAATTCAACCAAGTTCGTCACACTTTCAAAACTTGATTGTCTCGACTCCACACACTCGTGTGCCTATAAATGTGGGAATGACTACCTATCCTTTTACCAATGCCACCATTCAACCACCTTTGGCGGTATCTAGTCAACTTATGCCCTCTAACTTCATGACACAAGCCCCCTTGACCTCAACATCAATCCCTATGACTAGTTACCAATATATTGCACCTATACAAACACAACCAGCTACATCATACACCCCTCCTAACACCTTCCAGGTACCTTAAAACCTAGGGGGTGCCTCACTTACAAATCCATCAACCGATCTAATCAATATGTTGATGGATAAGATGTCTAATCTTAAGACATCCATTTTTGGTTCAAGAAATGTTCTCTCATATGAACAAATCTATAGTGAACCCATTCATCCTTCAGTCCCAATCTGACCATATCCTAGTCAGTGGGAACTTCCCAAGTTTACTCGCTTCTAGAGTAAGGAAGACCCATAGCAACATCTATAGGCATTTAGGCATGCTTGTTACTTTATAGCACATGATTATGCATTATTTCTACGTACGTTTCCCATGTCACTTTTTGGCCCTACCCTCGATTGGTATAGTTCTATTACCAATCACTCTCTTTTTACATTCACCCAGCTAGATCAACTATTTCTCGACCACTTTTCAATTAACATAACTAAAAAGGTCTCCATCATGGACCTATATGCTATCAGACAATTCGACGATGAATCAATAGCTGATTTTGTTGCCCGTTGGAGAGGCTTAATCAACCAACTCTCCTTTTCTTTACCTCAACCTGAGCTCATCTAGCTCTTCTCTAGAGCATGTGCCAAACACATCTCATCTACTGTACGGGTTCAAATATTCTGCACATTTGATGAAGCTTTCACCATGGCCCGAAAGCTTGAACTCCATGTGGTCGAAGAGGACAAGGTCAAATTGCGAAATAACAATGCAAAATCCAATGACCCTTCTTCATCCAAATCTACTTCTTCCCACTCCAAACCCAAGGGAGTGGCAAATGTTGTGGTCTTTAGATCACCATCATCAACAACTAACCAATCTCAACCCTCCACAACACAAAGCATCACCAAACAATTCCAACAGCGGTATATACAGCATCAATACACTCCAATAGGAAAATCATACGCTTCCATTTTGGATAAACTCATCAAGCAGGGGGTCCTCAATCTCCCTTAAATTTGACCACCCCAATTTTACTCCTCAAAACCTATCCCTGCATGGTATAGGGAAAATGACTTCTGCAATTATCACCGTGTCAAAGGCCATGACATAAGCAACTACAAAACCTTTAAAAACATTGTCCAAGACATGCTAGAAAAGGGGGATCTTGTCTTGGATAACCCAAACGTGCTGCCTAACCAAAACTTGGACATCTTTAGACAACCTTTCCCTAATCATCCCCCTAGTCAAAACAACATTCAGACCATGGCTGATGACCCCCAAGAGTGTAATATACGCATGGTCAACATGGTCTCTCCTGTCATTTCTAACCAACCTCTCCCACAGTCTAAAGAGGTTAGTCAATTTATTTTTCCACTATAGGTAGAAGAGCCATCTTTTCCTATTTGTCCATCACAGGTAGAAGATTCTTCTTCTCTTATTTGTCCACCTCAGGTAAAAGAGATTTCTTCTCCTATTAGTCCTCCATCTACCCCTCTTCTGCATCTAGGAGAGTCTACCTTGACCTCTCCTATATTGGAAGATGCCTTGACAACACTAATGCCGACTACCTCACCCTCATCCTTCTTATCATCAATAGGGGATCATACTTTTTCTGTTCCTTGACCACATGAAGAAGCCATGGTTATCCCTACGCTCTATCCAACTAAAGAGCCACATTATCCAATTCCTTCTCCACCAAGAGAAGAACTTATCACTTCACCAGCTTCGACCAAAGAAGATCTGGTGACAATTCTCTCACAATCACCTCAATATTTTAAATGACTGACTATAAAACCTCATGCAACCTCATCCAAACCCTTGCAGTCATCTACCATGCCAAAACAGGTTAAATCCTTCGGTGTGCACCCTACATCCAACCTCACTCACCCACAAGTGACGGTAGACTTAAACCCCACCCCACACAATAGTAGTCCTCACACTAAACCAAAGAAGGTTACTAAACCTCGTCAAAGAACTCCTCCCCCACCTTTGCCATTACCATCCATCTTGGGTCCACATCCATTTACTTTAGCAGGATTGCTCCCACATCCAACACCTCTCAACAAGAATGTGCCATCTCCACATATGGCCATACCACCAACTAAAAAGGTGACACGGCAAACTCTCGAAATGACTCATAAATAGACATTGTCAACCTCTACTACAATGAAGAGCGTAGACCCATTAAAGGGTTATTATGCTTTGATGTTATGTCAATTATTGCAGTCATCTAGCATTGTCTTCCCGCCTATCAAGCCTTACCAACCTCTCAGACCAAAACCACCTTGGTTCGATGACACTAAAATATGATGGTATCCTCGCACACCGAGGCATGACACTGAGCGTTGTTGCACCTTTAAGGCTGTCATCCATCAACATCTGGCAAAGGACACCCCTCACATTGAGGCTTCTTCTGACCACTCTTTTAACAAACATTTGACACCATCACATGCCTCCAAAACCTTGTCACCTGAATCGGGATCCCCACACAAGAATATGGTCCCTCCACCACCTTTATTTGAAATCAACATAATTAATGTGGCCACCAGGCCTCAAACCATGAAGGATAAAGGAAAAGACCAGACATCTACACCTTTGACATACCCATTATTCATCAAGACCTCTCAACCAACGCAACCCAAGATTTCTATCTTGGACATGTCTCTACCATCATCACTGGGGGAAATTCCTCCTAACCTCACTAGTCCACATGACACTTGGTATAAGCGACTCGTGGACTACTTGACATATTCTACCATCCCTCCCAAACTCTCTAGCAATAGACGACAAGATTTTATCAAGAATACTACTCGCTACACGATGCTAGGGGGACTTCTTTACAAGTGAGGTCTCGACGGCCTCCTTATCCAATGCCTAACAACCACTGAAACATCTCACATCATCAAACAAGTCCATGACAGGATCTGTGGGGGACATTTCAGTGGTAACTCGCTTGCCAAGCGCATCCTCTGCCTGGGCTATTATTGGCCCACTCTTCACCAAGATTGCAACAACTATGTTCAGCATTGTCCCAAATGCCAACAACATCCTGACAAACTTCACATCAAACATCAACCAAAACATGCCAACAACACATCAACCAACCAAGCATCGACCAAATATCAACCAACCAAACAATGACCAACATGTGACCAATTTGGAATGAAGCAAACGGGGCAAGTCTTCTCCTAATTGACTCAGATCTTACATCATGATGCACAAGCATAGATCAGGGACTTCTCATCTGTCCTCTCTCGAAGGCCGACTAGAACCTAAGCCCCTTAATGCCTTGCATCTTTGACCAGTCTATTGTTAGTCAAGTAATTATTCACTTGACATTTAACTTGAGCTCGATCCCTTGAGCAATCTCCCATCATCATCATTCCTATTCCCTTCAACCCTTTTTCCAACATTAGTTAGCCCTTTTGTTAAGCATGAATGCTTTGTCCTAATAAAAGGGAACCCTCCAAACCTCTATAGTCAAGTCCATGACCAAAAGTCCAGTCAAAAACAAAAAATATACATAAAAGTGGGATTCCTATATCCAAAGGTCATAAAAATCTAAATGCATACTACTCCCTCGAAGGACAGCTACATCCTCATTACTATAGCTAATAGACTGCTCCCTCGAAGGATATATATTCAAAGCCCTCAAAAATATACAAAGCAAAATATAGACCACTCCCTCGAAGGATGGCTATGCCTAAATCTTGCTACAAACAGCACTATCTCAGAAGCTTCCCGCATTGATCAACTTCACAAATGACCAAAAAACAAAACAACATCCCCATGTAGACTTCCCGCATTGATCAGTCTACCAAAAAAAAAAAAAGGGTCATGGACTTGACTAATAGTCATTCTCAGGGTCTCCTATAAAAAGGGGCAATGTCATCCCTACTAAAAAAGGTTACCCTATCCTAACATATCACATCACCTACTCAAGGGATTTCAAGCTCATTTTAATGTCAAAATGATTCGATTACTTCTCTAACACAACCAATGGTCAACGACGTAATGCATGAATGAGGGCTTTTGTTTCCAAAAACCTTATCTATGCCATCATTATATTCCTTGTCAATGAAAGAGCAATGTGCCTTTCACTTCTTATACATCTTGGTCACACATTCAACCAAATAATTTTCCAACCTAACCAAATCAAACCAAACATTTTCAGACCACTGACATGGCATAGTCCATTTCACATAGTTTCTATGGACAACAATACACATGGAAACTATCGACCACACAATTTATGTCAAGCATAAACCATTACTTGTTGAAGCATAAATCATCTCAATTCATTTTTAGCATACATCCATCACCGATATGGAAAATTGCTAAGGATGAAAGACCACATAACCGATGTTACAGAATACACCATCACATAATATGGAAAAGGTTGTAGCATCATCATACCCTCATCATTTATAACCTGACCAAACCACCTATCAACCACTTTGACTCAACCAGCCTGAACTACATTGGTCTAAGGCCCTTCAAACAGGGGCTATGTAGGTAACACTCAGATGACATGACATCTTCTAGGGTTAGCTCAGCCACATCCATTTGTTCATCTATCTGATGGACAAACCATATTACCTTTGACCATAACTTAACCTAGTCCAAACTAACCTATCAACCATCCTAAACTACATTGGTCTGAGGCCCTTCAAACAAGGGCTATGTAGGTAGCACTCAGATGACATGACATCTTTTGGGGTTATCTCAGCCACATCCATTTTTTCATCTATCTGATGGACAAACCATATTACCTTTAACCATATTATCTATTCATCTATCTCAATTCATTTTTAGCATACCCCATTACTAATATGGAAAATTGTTAGGGATGAAAGACCACTCAATGTTACAGAATACACCATCACATGGAAAAGGCTATGACATCATCATACCTTCATCATTTATCACCTGACCAAACCAACCTATCAACCATCCTGAACTACATTGGTCTGAGGCCCTTCAAACAAGGGCTATATAGGCAGCACTCAGATGACATGACGTCTTCTAGGGTTAGCTCGGCCATATCCATTTGTTCGTCTATCTGATGGACAAGCCATATTACCTTTCACCATGACTTAACCTAGTCCAGACCACCTATCGACCACTTTGACTCTTCTCCTGAACTACATTGGTCTAAGGCCCTCAACACAAGGGCTATGTAGGCAGCACTCAGATGACATGACATCTTCTGGGGTTAGCTCAGCCACATCTGTTTGTTTGTCTATCTGATGGATAAACCATATTACCTTCATCATCATGACAAAACCAATCATCAATCATTTTGACTCTTCATCTGAACTACATTGGTCTAAGGCTCTTGAAATAGGGGCTATGTAGGCAGCACTCAGATGACATGATGTTTTCTAGGGTTAGCTTAGCCATATCTGTTTGTTCATCTATCTGATGGACAAACCATTTCAACCTTTAACCAAGACTTAGCCTCATCAAAACTAATCCATAGCCAACCCTCTTCTTCCCTTTTGGGGAGAACTACATTGGCTTGAGGCCCTTCAAGCAGGGGCTATGTAGGCATCACTCAGTTGACATGGGGTCTTCTGAGGTTAGCTCAGCCATTCCTTCATTCGTCCATCTAATGGACCAACTATCTATCTCGACTCGACTCAACCAATGACTATGGAGATCGTAACTATCTTCTCTGACCATGACCACTTTTGAAACAACTTTGCCTTAGTTGTTTTGATTGCATATATGCTACCTCACGAATGGTTAGCAAAATTGTCTGCACACCACATTATGACCCTCACAAGTAATGGATCATGAGAAAGTTGATCCCCATTACTTGTGACATTTTTGTGTTTTCCAAGAGCACTTCCTGAGCCCACGATACTTGGAACACGATGACCATTGGAGCTACAGCTTGGATCGAATAACTCAATCAGCTACAACTAAATGCTGGGGACTAGTTATTTTGATTTTAGCACTCCTTGACCTTTGACTGTGACAATTTGACCTGACCATCTCGTGAAGTGGTATGCGTGCAATCCCAACTATTGTAACATTCACACTCAAACTTCATCATATCCATCCACTATCTATCAAGTTGGCCCCTGATTTTAGGTTCCCTTCCCTCGACTCCTGCTTTGAGGGGAGATACCTCATCCTATACCTGGGGTAATCAACTCTTATTTTTGTCTTGTAGTTCATTAAAATAACCAACAAGACAAAAAAGACCTCATCCTATACCTGGGGCAACTTGCTCCTATTTTTGTCTTGTAAATCGTCAGAACAACTAACAAGACAAAAAGGGGTAAATGTAGACACCAAAATTGTGTCTACTCCTTGGTCGACTCCCCCCTTAGTCCCCTTGGTCCACTTCTAAACATTCCTAACCCACACACTTATTAATTTGAAATAAAATACCTATTTTAAATTAATAAACCCTTGACACCTCACCCATGACACCTCACCCCACCTTGGATACCTCTCCTTGGATGCTTCCCATCACCCTATGACCAATTTATGACCTATTTCAACCCTCTCACACTTATTTAATCCACCTTCAACCATTTTCCAATGAAAATTAGACCTAGAAGTTGGAAGAATAGGCAAAAGGCTAATTTTATCCCTTTTTCGCATCTTCTAGCCACCGACGTCGGTTACTAGTCAGCTGACGCCGACGAGATCACCGACATCAGTCACTTAAAACAACCCAAAGGCAAATTCTCTTCCCCTTAGGACACTAAAATCACAGTGCTGGATTAATCAATCATAGACCTGAATGCTAACTCTCTTGCTTTGAATCCAACTTCTCTCTCTCTCTCTCCCAGACACACACCAAGCATCACAGGCTACAGGTACTCTACATCAGTCACTCTACCCCTGATTGAAACATTGCAAGAAGTCTTCTACATCAGCAACAGGTCTTCTACACTTTTGGTTCTCTGTCAAGGAGCTAAGTATTCATCTTTTATGTCATTTCAGTAGCTTAGAATGTATTTGTAATTAGTTTCTTCGTACTCCTTCTAAGCACCATCAACCAGACCCAGCTATCAACCAAGCCAGACCTGACTTTCTTCTCGGAGAGGCTGAGAGGCCTTTCTCCTACCCTTACCCCTTTTTTGACAACATATCCCCTACCTCTATCCCTCTTGAAGACCCTGTCTATTGTCTTACCACCCTACATAGACCCAGACTTCTTTTGGACCCATCTGTCAATGAGAGACATGTCCAAAACTCACCCAAGGCCATTGCCCTGACTGACATTGTCCATTTCCCCCACCAACATCGGTAGACTAACCAGTGTCGGCAACCTTGACCAACTGATGATGGTAGACTAACTGGCATCGGCAACTGTGGAAGACCGACAGCAGAATATATGTACGCATTATATCTATTTCTTTTGTTCAGTCTTTCACCATTTCTCTTTCTAGCAACACTCTTTTTATCAACTAGTGGATTGTCATCCCTCAAGGAATTCTTTGCACTTCTGGGACCAAGCTTTGCTTGGAAATCCACCATATATCCATCTAACAATCTCTTTGTTTAAGTCTTTCTTATCTACAAGTGTCATCCTCCATAGCCAAAGAGGAGTCCCTACAACATCTGGATATGGTGCACAAACTTCATCTAGGTACGTATAAACCCCTGACCATTAATCTTAGTTTCTTACTTCCTTTGAATGTAGAAAAGTGAAAAATGGTTGGAAACAATATGTGCTATAAAATATCCACTATCAATAATACTTAGTATTTTATTCTTTAAATCCAAATAACTATTTGTATTATGCCCATGCATTTTATGATATACACAGTTTTATTTTGATTTCCTTAGAAGATGTATAATAGAAATTTTGATCAACTTGTGTCTAATCATTACCCTTACAATCTTAGTTGAAATATTATTATTATTTTTCATACTTTTTGAATCACTTATTGTGCTTTTTTTTTGTATCTTTCCATTTTGATATTAAGTCTTGTTAGACACAACATTTCTAGATGAAGATGTAAATACGTGATTAACACTATCATACTCTATATTATTTGCATGTGATTTGAATTTACCATGATGTAATATGTTAAATGAAATTATAATTTTTATTTTTCAATTCATCTATTAACTTATACATAATTATGATTTTATCCTTGAGGGCTTCACAAGCACAAACATTATGTACTTCTGACTAAATATGCACACAAACACCATCAAGAGGAAATGTGGGAAGTGGATGAAGTTGATGAATGACATGTTGGTGACATTAATTTATCACTATATGGTGGTAAATATTAATTATTTTGATAGTGATAGGATGGATCTGATTATAGCGAAAGTAGTTATCATAACCTTAAGGATGAATAATAGAAGTTAACATAGACATAGACAATGTATTATGATTAAATGCAACCATAATTTTATTATACATAACTTTAATATAATATATTTCATAGTTATGAAATGTATTGAATATTTATAGTTGATACCATGTAATTTGAATAATTATTTCTTGAAATATAAAGTATATAACAAAATTAATCTATATATCCCTTATATGATGCACATAATAATTAATAAACCAATTAAATATATAAATAAGTTATTTTTAAAAATTAAAAAAGGTTTTTTATTAAAAATAGTAAATAGATAAAACCCAAAAATTAATTTTAAAATAGGTACACCATTCATTCCCTAGGCCAGATTTACTAGTTATAGTAAATTGTAAATTAAGAAAAAACTATACAATATTTGGGTGAAAAAAATAGGTTTATTATTTTATAAATATGAGTAACAAAAACCTATGATAATTTTATAAACATGGTTTTTATAGATAAAATATAATCTAAAAAATGAAATATAAGCCACAAGCCTAAGAAATGAAAACCCTAATACAAAAATGGGGGTGAAACCCTAGGTAAAAGAATAAAACTTTTGATTTGAAAGAGGAAAATGGGAAATCAAAGTTAAAATATAAAAAACTAATAAAAAAAATTGAAATCATATAAATAATTAATGAAAAATTAATATAAACCTATGATTTTAAGCAATGCTCAAATAAAAAGGCGGGTTCACCAATATGTTATATAAAATTTAGCAAAATAGATAAATAAATACCTAAATGTGACAAACTACCATGTAAAATCAAAATGCTATAGATATAAAATAGTGACATAAATGAATTTTAATATTAATTAATTTATAAATATTCTAAGAGGTAAAAATATCAAAGAAATACAACTCATCTAGAAAACTAGAATGCAACAGGATGACTAAGACTGAAACTGACTGTGCGATTGTGTTGGCTAATTATGGATCTAAAAAAAAGGTTTGTATGTATCTATAGACAATTTCATTGGATATTAAAATGATATACATGTGTTTTTTTCCTTGGGTAATTCTATCATGTTGTAGGGACTAGATATGTAAAAATTTTGTGATAGGTTTGCCTTTACCTAGGTGTTTTATTTAACTATGCAAGAGCCTTTGATCTATCACAAAAACCACTGTGTATCTTCTCCTTCTCTTGTAACCCTATATAAATATACCAAGAGGAATGGATGAAATAAATATTAAAATGTGTTAGTAGTTGAATTTGTGATAAACCTCAACACCCCCTATGTTCATTGTTACCTACATACTAATACTCTGAAGAGGGATTAAACTCCATGTAGTTATCCCATGGTCTAGTGGTATGTGTGAAATAATAGTGTAATGTTATATTATTATGTAATTATAGTTTGATTAAGTTATTAAATTATGTCTTGTGACCTTGTAAATGTACTCATACTTTAAATCAAGGCTACTAGGGTTGTATGTATTCAAAATTAGGAGAAATGGGGAATTTGTTCTCAATGTGCAATTAAAATTTTAGTAAAAAATGACTTTATATGTGGATTGATATTGGTATTTTTTAAATTCCTTTAAATGGGGAT
Organism: Torreya grandis; assembly: GCA_037957365.1. Taxonomy (NCBI): domain Eukaryota; kingdom Viridiplantae; phylum Streptophyta; class Pinopsida; order Cupressales; family Taxaceae; genus Torreya; species Torreya grandis. The sequence goes on from JARHVA010002862.1 coordinate 551,616, forward strand.
TTCTAAACATGATGAATGACCTATTACATGAATTTAAATTTTAGTAACTAGTTTTTATTTAGTAGAACATTGTTGGAGGATCTAGATTGTCCAAATAGGGTAACCTTATCCAAAAAGAAAGAATATATAAAATGAAAGTGGGGATCAGTCTCAAAGTGAGTAGGTTTCTTAGAATACTATATATATGTATTTTGAGATTATTTTACTCATAAAACGCACACATCCATTTTATCATATTTCAAATGTGGACCCATTGTGGTAAAATATTTAATTGGGGAAACATGCACCTTAGAAGTCCATGTTTCTAATTGTTCTTCATTCACAACCTAATTTTATTCTCATGAAGTCAAAATTTATTAGAAATCAAACCATGAAAATCAAAGCTTAAACTAATATCTTAAGTCATGTTATGCCTTGGGTTTTCATGAGTTCTATTTTTGATGCTATGGTTTACAAACTAATGGTATTAATATTTTCTCATCCTAGTTTTACATCTACTTTATGTTATTTCAAGACCACCAATCAAGATTCATTAAATATCCATGAGTGAGCCCCTCTTTAGTTACACAAGATTGTAATACAACTCATTCCTGTATCATCTAGATCCTTGAGCTATTATAAAATTGATAAAATTCTAAGTCTTTTTACTTATCAAGCCTCCAAACATCCTATAAACATGGAAATATAGAGACTTCACTTTTTCATCTAAAAATTTTAATGGTCCCAAGTCTCCATAATTTAATACTTTTGAGCCTATACAATTTTGAGTGATTTAACACTTAATAAGATTTATGACAAACATAACCATAGAAGGATTAAATATATCTTTGGCATATAGTCTAATGGCCTTGATATTTTTCATTTTAAGCAACTGGTATGTCACATTTAGACCCCAATTCAACTTCAAGATAGCCAAATCATAGACAAAATCTATAGTCTAATGGTTCTAAATCCTTGAACTTTCTAGGCCACCAAAATCACTCCATGTGTCTACCTTATACTACCTAAGACATTCAAAGTTAAAATAAATAGGCTCTAAACCTATGAACATATTAATTCTACACACCATCAAGATCATTCCACATGGCTTAATCATGTTGACCCATGACTATGGAGAATACAAAAAAAGACTAGAGGTTAGAGATTCAAATTGAGAAGATGAAATATAAATAAGTGAAAATTTTAGAAAGGGGACATAGCCAAGGTATAGATGGAAAGGGTTGATAACAAGGTAAAAGAGCCAGTCAATGAGTAATTGATAGCTATCTCAAAAGTGGTGAATAGAAATAAAAACTTAACAATGTGTTGTTTTGTGGAAAGCAAACTAACTTGCCAATTTAAATAATAAGTTCAAATCAAAATGAGAATTAAAAGAATTTTTTTTATCTACATTGATGGTTCACGATTGCATTCACTCTTGAAGATTGAAGATAATTATGAAAAATCTATGTGAAAGGGAGATTCACTTTACCATTACTCTTAATCTATCAATCACTTATTTTATCTCTCTAGCATCCCAAAATCTATAGATTCTTTAGTGAGAAACCACAAAATGAACCAGCCAGTTCATAGAGTGAATTATAGTATCTATCATAGATCAATGGCTTCTTCTTCTAAATAGGGAAAATCTCTAGTTCCCTCTCTCTACTCATTCAGAGGAGGACCTAAACACATGGATATTGTATTTGAAAGGAACATGTTATATTTCAAGTTCCTACACTAAATGATGCTCTTTGAAGAGTTAGAGTCTATAAAGTTGTATTCTATTGAGGACTAACTTTTTCCTGAAGAGATGCAATATGTAGATGACCTCCTACCAATCAAATAATAAGGCCTTCACCAAGTGGTAACCAAACTTGAGGTAATGACATTCATTGACCTAATCAAATTTTTATTTTTTAATGCAAATATTTATGTGGATATATTTCATGTTAGGAAGGTTAAAAGTTTTGTTGCATACATCTTAGGTAAGGCATTTGAGATAAACCTTAGACTCTCCTACCCCAAAATCACTTACAATCAGATCTCAACAAATGTTTGGCTTGAGCACAATATATTAAATGGGAAATTAAAACAATGGATTGATGAAGACTAGAGGGTGAATCCCAAGGAGGTTATCTCATCTAATTGCATCATACAATTCAAGCATGGTATTAGGATAACTATGGTCCTATTGAATAGGTTGTATGGTTTTCCTAATATTGCATATGTCTAAATTGAGTGGATTCCTCTTTCATATATACTATTGACATCTAAAAAGTTAGTGTCATTAGGGGAAATTATAATTTGCATACTAAATTCATGACTACTTCACTATGATCAAAGAGAAACTGACATAATTTTTTACATTATGTCCTACCTGTAGGACGTAGTCATGGGCATGATATATAAAACCTATGGTCAAGAATGGTAGTCTTCAAGTGAGTATTTAGAAAATAGGTTAGGTTAATAATACTCTTTTAAATCATTGCATATATATAATAATAAAATCAAGAGGATATGGAATGAGTTCTATCCTCAAATATTTCAATCCATATAGGACACTATAATGCCTAGATTATTGGAGAATATAAGAAAAATACTGAACAAAATGGGGGACTATTAGTACTACCTATATGTCACTATTATTAGGGTAGAAGGAACACTCCTTTATTATTGACACACCATGTTATGGACCACATATCAAAACAAGAGATTGCATATCAAATTTATAATGGCATTTATGAGGAACTGGGTCAAAGTCATTTGGCCTATTATTTCAAAACTCCTTTAAGCATTGGATAACAGTAATATGCCATAAGATCACATTTTATTCATGTTGGTAAGGAAAAGATTAAATATAATTTATAGGTGGCATGTTCTAGAGAATGGGACCCCAAGAACAAGGTAAGGGGATATCTCCTAAAATATAAGGAAAATAAGAAGGTACATGTTTCCTATGGCCATGAGGAATATGACCATGACACAATTTTTTGAAATGTAGTCGATACACTAAAGTATGGATGAAAATGAGTAATAAATCAATATATATGGATTGGGATCAATCCCTTTAATATGATTCTAAAGTAATTGAGGAAAATTTAAAAGCTACATGGAGTCATAAAATGACTCCAAGTCAAACTATCGATACTTAGTGATAGGATAGACCTCCCTCACCTTCAGAAGTGCTTGTAAATGAACGACTAGGTGATTCTAGAATTCAAAGAGAATCAGACCCTATAATTAGGAGGAAAATTTTGAGGGGTCTCCTAGGCCCCTAAATCTCTTTGACATTAGTGACAACTAATGTTCATGCTTTGGAGATAACCACTACAAGACATAGGTCAACAACTTCTTTAGTGAAACAAAAGAAGAGTTATTTAGTGATGACACCTTTACCACCCCTCACTATAGTCACTTAGGTGAGATCCTAAAATTTTTATAGACTTCATTCTTATCTATTCCTACTACTCTAGTTTCTACCCAATCCCCTAAGTGTCTTTGGTCAATCTTTGTGTCCTCCACAACCATTTCAGCACCATTCATTATATCTACTACTCCTTCACCACCATCTCTAGTCATGCCTCCTACCACAATTATTCCTACAATGTTTCCCCCATCCCATCCATATTCCACTTCATTTATATTCACTTATTATAAAAATCATAAAGACTATCCAACTCCCCTCCAAGGATAAGCAACTAGAGTAAATATCATCACTTGGTTTTCCAATCATAGAAGAGGAGAAACAGGAATATCCATAGGAAGCTATGGAAGCATTAGAACCAATGAATAAATAAGAGATCAAGCATGTGATATATTTGGTTGAGTATCCCATAAATGAAAAACCATATGATGAAGAGGTTGATTTATAAATGGCCAAAGTCTTGAGTCTAGAAGAACAAATAATGAAGGGAGCCTTAGCCAACCTTTTAAAACATTGGGTCCTCATATAAGAACAAAGTAAGAGCCTTGACAAGGTATTCTCTTCTATTAATTCTTCAATTTATATTATTGAAATCTCATCTAAAATTTACCCCTAGCTAATATTAGGGCTATTTTGTATAGTTCTATTATTACTATTGATTCATTTATTCCTTCTTCTTCTCCAAAGTTAATAAGGACTCCCAAAGCATTGAAAATTTGGTCCTTGTCTCTATTTTTAATCTTCAAATACCACCAATTTTGAATAAAAATTTATCCCAATTAGAACTCCCCATTGACTATGCCAATAGATATAATGACTATAAAAATTACCCTAGGCTTGACTAAACTCTTGATTTAAGTTACACTTATTAAGGAAACATCTCCATGGGAGAATGTTGTCTAAACACCCCTCTAGTTTCCTATTTAGATAATTGAATCCTTAACACCCCTCATAATTACACTACCTCTTACAGATCCTCCATGTTCTCAGTTAGGACCGAACTAAGAGATTGAAATGTGAGAACTCATTTTTCCACAATGGGTAATAGAAATACAAAGTTCTAGAAATGAAAGGAAAAATTTGGTTATGACTGAAATACTAATAATCTCCACTCAATTTGATAAGCAGAGTGAGAATATTCAAAGGGTAAGGAAGAGGAAGGTGATTAACAAAAGAAGAAAATAAAAAGTGAAGTTTTAACAAAGGGATAATATTTTCCCTTTAGCAAAGAAACCCAATAAAAATCCAAATGACCCCACAAAATATATTAAGAATTTTAGTGATTTTATAGATTATATGGGGGTAATAATGAAAGAAATGTTTTAAAGTAAATAATATGCCTTGAAAAGGTTAAAATAAAGTAAAATTATATATGCACCTTAGGAAATTGTTGTTGATATACAAAGTGAAGTAACCAAGTTGTGTAGTATTTTGTATAGTGTCAGGGTTTCTAGGGTAGGGACCTAATCAAATGGGGTGATTATTATTACATAATGAAACTGGATGAAAGAAGTAGAAATAAGATTGAATTTTTTGGTAGAATGATACAAGATTAATTATTTTAACCAATTGAATCTTATGTATAGTATGAATGCTTCTTAGTTCTTGAATTCTATAATGGCAAGAAGGGATTTTTCCCTTAAATGGCACAAATAAATGAAAACCTTACTAGAGCATTTCCTCACTCATGAAGGTGAAACATTAAAATTTTTGGTGGATATGAGGTTTACTATTGGATAAATCCTATAAGAGAATTTATCAATAGACATAATTTTTAGAACCTTCTTCAGGCAGTTGCAGATAACTTTAAATAAGAAGTTGAGGGTACCATCTATAAAACTAATGAAGAAATCTTAAAGTTATTTATTCTTTCAAAGGATAGAGTAACAAAGGTAGAATATTTAGTAGTTGAATTCAAAATCTAAGAAGCTGAGCAAGAAATATTTATGGCCAAGGATATTAAGATTTTTAAGCCTTAATTACTCAATTTTAATATTATAAATAAGGATTTTGACACAACTTACATATTATTTGAAGAGTTGAGATCCAAGGAAGCAACTTCAGGGTTAGTTTCACATACACAACTGACTGTCAATGTCTTCCAAACATCATAAATATTTCCCTAGATATATTATCATGTAAACTTCAATAGGCCCAATTTTCATCCCACAGGGGCCTCCATTAGTTATAGATTAGTTTAAACTACACTTACCCTACCAACCTCTTTAATTAATAGTACCATGTTAGCACCTTGATATAAAAATATCTATTTATTTGCATGTTATTATTAGAGGGAGATTTAGTTTCCAACCCATTTACTATTTAGACTTATTGTATTTTTAGCTAAAGAGGCTATTATAAATATGGACATGAGGAATACATCTTTTACATGATCCTAGGTGCATAGTTCTAATTTTGAACTTGTAATTATAGACAAAGCTTGAAGAGATAAGCCATACCCATCACAAGATATATATATATATATATATATATATATATATATATATATATATATATATATATATATATATATATATATATATTATAAAAGGGGAATGTTTTTGGCTACTAAGATTAATAAGAAATTTTAAAAGTTCTACTTAACTTGGTATTTGTGTGCAAATCTAGATTCTTCTCCAATTTTGTGGAGTGCATGTTACGTATTATCATTATAGTATTTTATTTTTTTGTTTATATATGATTTATCTTATTTAATATAGTTATTCATTTTAATTTATAGCTAATTTTAATGTCTTTTACATGTGAATTATAATCTCCCTTACATATGCACAATAAAAATCTAACAAATGCAATAGCCTTTTATTCACATGTTTAATTATATTGCATTATGTTTCCATTTGATTCTTTACTGTGTTTGATTTTTGGTGTGCTAAAATAGATTTAAAAAATTATGGTCCTTTGATTCCTTGTCCTACTAGATTAAGTGTTGGTCTTAAAGGTTTTTCATCTTGTGTAGTCCACAAGCCTCTTTTTTCCCCTACCTTTCCTTCTTTTTTGATTTTATTTTTTAAATATTTCCCACTATAGTTAAAACCATCATCCTTAGAATCACTTTAAGTAGATCTAGGTATATCCATAGTCAACTCACCCATGGTATACAATTTGTATCATTCACCTCTACTCCACCAGCAAGTTGTTATAAAATTGAATACCCAGTAACTCATACCTTAGAGTGAAGTCTTTCACTAATCCTAAAATGTTATAGGCTATCTCGTAGGGTTATTAGGGTTTACATAAAAACCAAATTGATAGCAAACTTAAATTGCTGATAGGAGGGCTAACACCTCAACCTCTATATTATTTTCATAAATATCCCCTTGAATTACATTATAAATGCCTAAAATATTAACAAGATCTACCTCAAATGATAACCTATTATTACCACCTTGAAAATCCATATCAAAGTAAGTTTTGATAAGGTAGTCTAGAGAGGACCTAGATCTTAATCATTATCCCCAAGTAGTCAACCTCATTTTCATGTCCTCTTAATGGATCAAAAAAAAATAACAATTGAATAATCTTCCACCACATCCCCTTCAAGATCCTACCTAGATAGGATGTTTAGTTATTAATGTTATTGGAGTCATGCATGATCTCCCTAGAAACCCAGATAAATATCTCCCTACCTTTTCTCCTTCAGGAGGAAGGACTACAGAGGAACATATAAAGTCCTTCAAAAATTCTTTAGGGATATTGAATGTAAATTATGAAGACATGGCTTGCATATTATTCCCTTTCAAATTTCAATATGTGGCCTATGACTAGTTATTAAACACTCTAGAAGGTTCTATCATAACTTGGACTAACTACCAAGATACATTTTTGGCATAATTTGTCCAAGTCACTGGTTCAAGTGTTGTTTATTATCACTTTGCCAACATGAGGTGAGAGCTCAATAAACCAATCTAAGTTTTCAATGATAAATTTAAAAAGATGTAAAGTAGACTAGATAGTGCCTATCAAGCAAATGAGGTGTTAGCTCTCAGTATATATAAAAATACACTATACCCATCTTTGTTGTGTTCTTGCACTAAGCTATTAGAATTATTAAACTAACTTTAGCCTATGTTGAAGCCATCAATATTGATAAGAAGCTAAATCCCAAGATGAAATCCCCAACTTGACTTGATATTGGCCTAGTTTTTATATATTTTAATCCAATCCCAAGCATGAATCAAAATGCTTTATCCCAAAATCAAAACTAGTCATACATCTTGGTGCCTTTGAGTCATACTATACCTAACCAACACCTTGGCTTCCTGAATAATTATACATCTGACTCCAATAAACAAATTCAAATTCATCCCTTGATCCTAGTCAATATATCTACTACACAAGGTACTAATTTTTATTCCACAAAGTTAGAATTATAATCAATCAAGATAATGGTAAAAAAATTAAGTAATATGCATAATGTATAGGTAACACAGGCAGATAGAATACTTACTAGAATTTTAGATTCCATAGATATAAAAAAACCTTTTAATAGGTCTAGATATAATCAAGAATAATAATTCCCATATAATAAGATACCTGATATCAATATCATGGATGAAATTCTTCCAAACTGGTGCCAAGTTCATAAAACTTTGTATTATGGTGGGTTAGATTATATCAAATTCTATACTACTTTTGAAATATTCTAGCAAGAGGCATAAAGACAATAAAATACTACACATTAGAAGGAATCATCTTCCTCCAATGATTTGGGCCACCTAATCACTATAATGGTTTTTGAAAATTACGACTCTCCATTTTTGGAGGAAGGTTATAATGAAATAAAGGATAACACAGATGATATCCATGCCTTCTAGCAGCATCACCAAGCCAAGAATACTTACAATATGAGGAGTAAGCATCCTATGACTACTTTAATGCCTCTAAATAGTATTGATACTACTCCTCTAGATCCAAAATATAATAAAAATCTACCTCGTCTAAATAGAGATGATCATTTACAAACTATATAGCCCCTTAATAGAGGGGGGTAAAACATTGTTAATGATATGGAGAAGATCAATGCTAACATCAGTCTACATGAGTTGGTCCAGATCACCAAATAGAGGGAGATGTTACTCAAAGCCTTAACTAAAAGGTCCTCCCTTGATAAATCAAAGGTTTCACATGTGAATGTGATGGTATATAGAGACAAACCAAAAGTACCACCTTTCTTACTAACTGTCAAAATGTTTGGAAAGAATGTGCATAAATTTTTAATCAATTTTAGAGCATCAACCAATGTGATGCCAACAGTTATATTCTAGAAACTATGTCTAACTCCTAATAATACAAAGAGAGTGGTTCTTAAATTAGACAAATCCTTAGTCCCATGTGTCATATAATTAACCAATGTACACATCTAGTTGACATCTAAACCATGTGTATAATAGACTATTTATATATGGGTCATTAACATTCTAGAATCACATAGCCTCTTCTTGAGTGGGGATTAGTCCAAAATGATCAATAAATACATGGCCATTGACCTCTCACACATGTGGTTTCCATGGAAGAGGCTACCCAACCAAATTCAAGTGGACTATGAACCCAAAATGAAACACAATATCATGAAGTAAAATTCCACTAATGAAAAGGTAGACTTTGTGTCTTCACATGCATATGTGTACATGTTTACCACAAAATAATAACATGCATTACATGAAAAACAATTAAAGGTCTTTCCCAACTGTATACACTCTATTTTGATGGGTCTAAGTCAAAACAAGGTTCAAATGTGGGCATATCCCTCACAAATTTAGAAGGGAAGCAGTATCTAGTAGTTTACAGATTGTAGTTATGATACATGAACAATAGGTCTGAGTATGAATCTCTAATCCTTAGTCTCCAATTTTAACTAAAGTATAGTGCCAAAAAAATATAGGGTATTGGTGATTCCAAGTTGTTTGTAAACCATGTCATAAATAAATACCATTACAAACTCCCTTATTTAAAAAAATACAAGCATCAAGCATGGGATCTAATTGAATCTTTTGATGCCTTCAACATCAAATCTATCCTGAGAGAATAAAAATAGATAGTAGATTCACTGGAAACTTCAACTACTAATTTAACAACACTATAGGAGTCAAAAATGAAAAAAAAATTATGGAGTTAGTTACATGTCCTTCAGTTCTAAAGAATATAGACCATTTTTAGTTGTTTAAGGATGATCAATAAATCATGCAGTTCCTTACTAATTTTGGATCCTTTGATTCTCAGTTGATAGATGAAAAGGATGTCAAAAAATACAACTCAAATATATGGGACAAGGGAATGTTATATAGCTAAAATAAAATTACATCATTTTAGGGATAGTGTCTTAGATCAAGACTTCAATATAGATCCACTAGCTCAAAAGCAAAAGTAGTTCAAGGCAACCAAATTTGAGTTCATCAAAGAAAATTTAGGGACTGATCAACATCCCTAATATGTGAATGTGGGTCTAAGATACACTAATAACAAAAACTAGAGACTCAAGACATTAATTTTAGACTACAAGGATGTCATTGCATGGATTTATGAAGACATAAAGATCTTTGACCCTAGGGTAATCACTCACACTATCCCCCTCAAACCTAATCATAAGACTTTTACGCAAGGATAGAGGCCAATAAATCCAATCATAGAACCTTTTATACAAGAATAAGTGCAGAATCTACTAGATGATAAATTCATCTTTCCAATCAAGCACTCAACTTAGGTAGCCAACCTAGTACCAATCAGAAAAAAATGGGGAAATCAGACTATACAATGACTTCAAGATCCTAAAAAAATAATAAAAGAAACATAATTACACTCTACCTTATCTATATGAGGTTATTAAGATGGTGAGTGGACCATAAATGATGTCCTTTATAGATGTGTTCTTTGGTTACAATCAAGTCATGGTTGAAGTAGAAGATAGGATGAAGACTATATTCAAAACCAAGTGAGGAACTTTTACGTATAAAATGATGTCAATTGGCCTAATCCATATAGGATCCACCTTTCAAATAAAAGTTTATTTTTCCTTCTATGGGTTTCTTGGTAAATTTATCATCATCGACATGGATGATCTCACTATGTTTTCAAAAAATTGAGTTGATCATGTCAACCACTTTCAGAGAGTCTTTAACAGATGCATAGAATACAGAGTCTCCCTAAACCCAAATAAGAATATAGTAAGAGTCATTGAAGGAAAGTTTTTAGGAAATTTTATCACTAAATATGGAATTTCCATTGATCTAGATAGATTCTAATCCATCTCTAAGTTAACACTTCCCAACAACAAAAAGGAGCTAAAGTCATTTTTTGGAAAGATCAACTTTGTCATAAAATTCATTTTTGGTTTTGTTGAGATAGTCAAACCATTGAATGTTATGCAAAAACAAGATGAAAATATAGAGTGTATAGTAGAAGACCAGAAGGCCTTCAAGGATATCAAAAATACTATTACTCAAGCTCTAGTTCTGATAAGTCTAGATATCAATAAATATTCTTACCTTTATTCATTTGCTTCAGAGCATACCATAGTTACTATATTAACACAAAGGGTAGAAGCTAATGAATATCCCATTTATTTCATGAGTATGAATCTAAAGGATTTTGAACTAAGATATTCCATGATAAATAAATAAATATATTCCTTGATTAAGGATGTTAAGAAATTTAGGTATTACATCCTGCAAAAAAAAATGTGTGTGGTTGTCCTTGGCCCAATTGTCAAGCTTATGCTAGGATATAATGAGTTAGTTGAAAGGAGAGGTAAGTGGATGGAAAAGTTAAAATATTTTGATTTATATATAAAACCTTTAAAAATGGTATAATTATAGGTTATTGTCCAATTTATGGTTCAATCCAAACCATGCATCAGCATTGAATAAATCAATGAAACTAAGATAGTTGGAGGAAAATGGCACTTTAAAATTATTTCACTACTTACTCATGGGTATTTGTCCTCCTAAATTCAATAGAGAATATAAATGAGCACTCAGGATTAAATTAGACCACTACATGATTAAAAATGGAATCTTATATATAAAAAACTATGAGGGTATCTATCTTAGATGCATGTCAAAATAAGAAGCTTAGGATATCTTGGATAACTTGCATCAAAAAATGGGTAGTGGGACCCCTTCAAGTAATACCACAACACAAAATATTTTAAGGATAGGGTACTAGTGGCCCATAATATTCAAGTATTCTCATAACCACATCATAACCTACCATGAATTATAGATATTTACTAAAATATAAGTGAATTTTTCCATGCCTTTGTAACCATTTATTGAAGGATGCCTGTTTACCTAGTGTGGTCTTAATTTTATTGTAATAAACTTGAACACTTTAGCAGGACACAAGTTCATCCTTACATCTATATATTACTACACTAGGTGGACGAAATCAATATTAACAAAAATATTCTAGTGTGATTGATGTCATCAAAAAAATTCAATAAAATAAGTGACCAAGTTTGGCACCCCTTTTTCCCTAGTTTTTGATAATGGTCCAGCTTTTCAATCATCCAAATTCAAAGAATGGGATTATGATAATCAAATTATAGTGAAATTATCTTTAAATTATTACCCATAAGGAAATGGAGTAGTTGAATTGAATAATAAAAATTTGGTATATTTTATCAATAAAGCATCATAAGATAAACCATGAGAATAGAATATCTTGCTGAAATATGCATTGTGGGTTGACAAAACCAGACACATAAAAGCTCTCAAATCTTCACCTTTTCTACTAATATATGAAAATAACAATTTTTTCATATAACTCTCAAGATAGTAATGTATCAATTTATGCAAGAGTATATGAGTGAAGATGAAAGAATATAGTTTAGGCTATTGGATATAGTCCAAATGGAAGATGCAAGAACTGATGTCATGCACAACTTTAATAAATATCAAGATATTATAAAGTGATTGCTTTTTAAAAGATCCAAGATCAATGCCTTCAAATTTTTAGACCTATTTCTCTTATGGGATAAATTCTATGAAAAGAAGGGACATGACAAGTTCACTCCCCTGTGGATTGGAGCATGCCAATTATCAAAAATCCTTAGTAAAAATGCCTTTTAATTAAAATACCTTCAAGGTAATGACCTCACCTTTCTAGTCAATGGAAAGTTTTTGAATCATTACTTCATGTCTAATAAAACTAGAGATGCATCAGAATAAAATATAATTAAAAGTTTAGATTAGAAATAGGATATATTTCATTACTTTCAGTAGATAATTCATTATGTCTTCTAGGTTAAAATTCTTTTTTTTTCATCATTTTATTTTTAGTAGATTAGTCATTATGTTTTCTAGGTTAAATTCTTAAATGCATAACTATCTCACCAATTTTTTGAAATGAAAGTATGAAGATATGTCCAAAAAAATGGATGATTAGTGAAAAGGCACCACTGGTCTTCAAGGAGATCTATTATGGAAGTACAATTATCTGGTATTAAGGTATGTATTGTGAATAAACTATGTTTTAATTAGATCCAATAAGCTTATTAAGTTTAAAATACTTGTTCTGAAATATACACATAAATTTTAGAAAAGCTTTTGATGTCTAAAGATTCATTGTACTATTACATACTAAAACTTGCATATTAAATAATAAACATAGGACTCAGTATATGTTGATATAAACACATTGAAAAATGAGTTTTATTATTCATAAAACTATCCAATGGTGGTCCCCAACCATTTTTCTATTTGTATTATCAAAAAAATGACAAACTGTTAAAAGATGGGTGATTTGAGTAACCTATGCAAGGGATATGGATGCCTAGTTGGAAATAAAGCAAGACTTTGAGTAGGACCAAAGGTATCTCTATCATGGCTATGGATGTCTAGCTAGCAATAGAGCAATACCCAAGCTTCATTTTTATTTCACAATTAAAATTCGATGTGAAACCTATAATGTTTATTCAATTCCCCATTAAAATTTTCATAGCCAAGGATAATTGATCTCATTATACCACATATGAATCCAAGGAATGGAAAGGCAAGTATGTTAAATGAAGGAGTTTTTTCTAGATTCTTGTTTTCCTTAATCTTTATTTTTCAAAATTAAGTTTTCTTATAGTATATTACTGAAATTATAGGTTCTACAAATACTCAAGTATTTTCCCTTGTAAGTCACCAATTATTGTGCCCTCAACACACACACACACACACACACACACACACACACACACACACACACACACACACACACACACACACACACACACACACATTTTATAAGATTTAAAATGGGGAGCCATTGTGGTAAAATATTTAATTAGGTAAAAAATTCACCTTATAAGTCCATGTTTCTAATTATTCTTTATTCATAGCCTAAGGTTATTCTCATGAAGTCAAAATTTATAAAAAATCAAACCTTGAAAATCAAAGTTTGAACTAATATATTAAGTCATGTTACACCTTGGGTTTTCATGGGTTCTATTTTTAATGTCATGGTTTAAAAACTAATGGTATTGATATTTTATCATCCTAATTTTGCATCTACTTGATGTGATCATAGTACCACTGACCAGGATTCATTAATTATCCATGAGCAGGCCCTACTTGAGTTACACAAGATTAACATATGCCTCACTCCTGCATCATTTGGAGCCTTGATCTATTATAAAATTGATAAAATTATAAGTATTTTGACTTACCAAGACTATGAACATCCTAATACCCAATAATGTGGAGAATTCACTTTTTCATATGTAAAGTTTAATGGTCTCAATTCTCTGTAGTTTAATACTTTTGATTTTTTATAGTTCTAAACAATTCTAAACTTAGTAAGATTTTTGAAAAATGAAACCAAAAAAGGATTAAATAAACTTTTGTTCTATATTATAATGTCCCCAATATTTTACACTATGATCAATTGACACTTGGCACATTCACACCCCAAATTAACTTTGAGAACCAAAGCATATCAATTATCAATATAGTGGCTTTGAGCCCCCAAAATTTTTGAGCCACTAAAATCACTCCACATGTATACCTTCTACTACCTAATACCTTTTGGGAAATTCAAAATTCAAATGAATAGGCTTTGAGCCTCCAAACATCTTGATTACCCACACCACTAAAATCATTCCATGTGGCTTGATCATGTTGACCCATGACTGCAGAGCATATAAAATAAAACTGGGAGTAATAGAGTTGACAAGATGAAATCTAAAAAAGTTTCATTTTATAAAAGGTGACATAACCAAGGTATATATGGAAAGGGTTGATAGTTGTAGACATCTAAAACTAGCCACCGATAATCTCCAACCAGGCTTTTGGCCAATTTCCACCCAAAATGCACAATTTGGCCTAAAACCACTAAAACATGCTAAAATGTTGTGAAACTAACATATTAAAGTGCTGATATTAGTTAGGGTATCCATAAATGGGGTAATGTAATTTATGGGCCAGTTAAATTTGATCAGATCATTCCGAGTCAAAATGCCAATTTTGCACCTAGGTGCTTTGGATTACTCTTTCCTATCAAATATCTTTCATGAGACATGTGCCTTTGTTATTTGCTTTTGGTAACATCCTAAATGGGATAATGGATCCAATGCATCTGACATCACCTTCCAATTCCAATCCAATCAAATTTTGGACTAATAATAAGACATTCTGATCAATTTGAGTAATTTATGTACAAAGTGCTTAATCATGCTTAAGAGTTAATTAAACTAAATTAGAGCCTAATCAATAAATCCATGGAAACTTGTTGAAAACTTGTTTTTAGAAATGAATATTGAATATCTACATCATCAAGTGACCTCATTTCTTGGGAAGACATCCCTAGGCCATAAATGCCACAAATATTAGAATTCATGCCCTCCATGCCTCATTAATGTCTTCCATGATGCCCTCCATGCCTCTTAATTACCCCTTCTTCCAATGTCATGATGAGGATAATTAAAAACTTAATTCTAAAAATTTAATTAATCCTCAACCACACATCTCAATCTCAAGATAGATGGTTCAGGTTGATTCTAGACATTTGCAAAAATCTATAAATAGAGAGGCCATGAACATCATTTTTAATCTATTTGGTGTAAATTTATAATGCATAAATATCTTCAAGAAGAAATTTCAATTAGTGTTACCATTCCAAATTGATTCCAAGCTAAGCCACAAGCCAAAGGTTCTAAGTAGAGATGGAGGTATCCAAGCTTCCATTGATGAGGACTTCATGAGTACAAGCTGAGTGAGCCACTACAACAAGCATTTTGGAGCATCCAAGGGAGGTAAAATAAGGTTTTTATTGCATTTTAGTTGTGTATTTTATTCATGTTTGTTAACTAATCTCTCCCTAGTGTTTAGGCCTACATATGCTATACTATTAGTGTGTTTATTTCATTTTGTTTTTATTTTGGAAATAACACCAGACTAACCATACTCTCTTGAGTCAAATTCCTAGATCACATTATTGATTTTTACAAATGTCTAAAATCAACCTAAACTACCCATCCTAAGATTGAGATGTGTGGTTGAAGATTAATTCAAGTTTTGAAATTAAGTTTTTAGTTATCCTCATCATGACATTAGAGGAAAGGGAAATTAAGAGGCATAGAGGGCATCATGGAAGGCATTGATGAGGCATGGAGGGCATGAATCCTAATATTGGTGGCATTAATGGCCTAGGGATGTCTTCCCAAGAAATAAGGTCACCTGATGATGTAGATATTCAATATTCATTTATAAAAACAAGTTTTCAACAAGTTTCCATGGATTTTTTAATTAGGATCTATTTTAATTTAATTATCTCTTAAGCATGATTAAGCACTTTATGCATAAATTACTCAAACTGATCAGAATGCCTTGTTATTAATCTAAAATTTGACTGGATTGGAATCGGAAGGTGATGTCAAATGTAATGGATCCATTATCCCATTTAGGATGTTACCAATATAAAATAACAAATGCATGTGTCTCATGCAAGATATTTGATAGGAAAGAGCAATTTAGAGCACCCTAGTGCAAAATTAGCATTTTGACTCATAATGATCTAATCAAAGTAAGCTGGCCCATAAATTGTATTGCCCCATTTAGGGATACCCTAACCAAAATTATCACTTGAATATGTTAGTTTCACATCATTTTATCATGTTTTATTATTTTTAGGCCAAATTGTGAATTTTAGGTGGAAATTGGCCAAAAGCCTAGTTGGAGGTTATCAGTGGCCAATTTTAGGTGTCTATAGTTTTCCCCTATTTGAGAAGGCATCAAAAGCTATTAGCATGGTAACATCTTCTCAAATAATGAAAAGGTCATGTATACCTACAATTGAAATGATGATAAACTAATTGTATGATGCCCCCTCGAGGGAATGGTTGGCACAAGTAAGTCAACAAACAGTCCCTTGAAAAGAAAGAAGTGAAACAAGGGGACCAACGAAAGGAAAGATGATGGGGTGAAAACATAATGATATTGAAAAATTAGTCAAAATTATTAATAATGCAAGTGGGATGGTGTACAATGATTTACCCAAAGGTGGTTATAATCATTATACCTCGATAGTGGAAACATGGTATGATAACACAATGATTTACCCTAAAGTGGTTATAATCATTGAGAAGATGGAGTTTCCCCAGTTAGGACAGATAAACAAGATAATAACATGCCTCTATATAGGTAGAAAAAGTAAAATTGTGACAACACAATGATTTTCCCAAAGGCAGTTATAATCATTATAAATGTAGGTGGGATGGTGTGTAATGATTTTCCCATAGGCATTTATAATCATTAGACCTCAATTATGGAAAACATGATAAACTTGGCCAAGGTTGATGATAACTTAAAATAGAGGATGATGATGAATTATAATAACCTACTAGTAGGGAGATGTTCATCTAAACTAATAAAGGTTGAAATTATTTTGTGTTTAATTACTCTATTTGGGATATAATTGGGATTGAATTGGGATGTTGGTGCTGAAGAGATGTTGTTGCCATCATTTTTAAATAGAATTCTTGAAGCTAAAGTTTATTATAGCATGTATTGGTAGGCATCATGGTATAACATCAAGAGGACTTTACCAAAATATGCATGGGGATTGACTCTCATAATCCAATACTCAATAGAAAATAATGCACCAATAATAGAAACCATGATGACAATGTAAACATATGAATATAGATGGATTCAAGTATAAGTGTGGGCAAGGAATCACCTAATGAACACACATAAACTAAATCAAGACAACAATGCTAAAAGCAAACAAATAGGCATACAAATAAGTAGAAACAAATAAACAAACAATGCAATAAAAACCTTACAAACATTACCCCTAGAAAATAGGCAATAACTTAACAAATGAATAAAATGGGGGAATAGAATAAAAAGAAGGGGGTGGTCAAGCTATATCCATATGCAATAGGTAAGTGGATGTTGCCTACATAGTTCCATGGATGTAATATCCAATAAAAAACTTCAGGCCAAATGTAGTTCTCCCAGGTAATGGGAAGAACGTGATAACTGAGTAAAACAAGCAAAATGGATGTGATAGAAGAATAGGAATGGTCTTGTAAAATGGTAAGTTCATGAGAGAAAAAGGCCAAAAAGGATGGGAAAACTAAATGACAAGTTATTTGCTTGTAACTTAGTAAGGGTTCCCAAAATCCTTAAGACAAAAAAAAGGTCAATGTTTTTGTTCTTTTCTAATATTTTTTTGAATTTTTTGAAGTATCTCAACTCGATCAAGAATGACAAGACACTAAATGGTTTAATCTCACAAAACATTGAGAGCATGGCTTAGGTTGCTCATAAAATGGTAATAGTGTGGCTTAGGTTGACTGAGCTGACCTCAACAAGTATCGATCATTTCCTACATAGTCCTAGAGTAGGACCTCAAGTCACTATAGTTTTGCCCTTACAGTAGAGGAATTTGACTAGTGTAGTAGTTAATTCAAACAAAATAGGCATAATTGGTAAAAAGGCATAGTAAAACATAAGAAGTGGTAAGTTGGTACATCAAGGCTTAATATTGCCCCTAGTTTTCCCATAGGTAGTTATAACTAGGACATAATGGTATAGATCAATGGTATTAATTTACCCAAATGTGGTTATAATTAATAACAAGACTGGTGGTAAGAAAGGAATAACTAACAAAGGATGAAACTACCAAAACTTCTATCACACTATTCCAAAATATGATCTCTATCTGAAGTACTTGAACCAACTAATGAAACTGATCAGATAACTTAATGTTGAAAATGTGTAACAAATCACAAAAATCAAGGTCAAATGGGGTAGGCTTTAGAACACACTGGGTTGATAGGTCAGAAGTGGAAAGTGGATAGCGAAAAGAGGATAGATAAGAATGGTATTTGTACAAAGAAGAATAGTGATAAAATGGCATAATTTAAATGGTCTATATAGACACTACACCTTAGCACTCAAGCATAGTACCGCTTAAGATGAATAATATTCATCAACTCTGGAAGTTCATCTATGCCTAGTGTAGCAAGCTTGTAAGCTCTTGATCCATAATCTATAGTGATGAGGAAAGGCCCTATCCAGTTTGGTTTAAATTTCCCTTTGTGCTTTTTCTCAGCCATGGTATTCTTTTGGTTTTATTTAAGCACAAGATCATCAAGTTCAAATTTTCTATACTTAACACATTGGTTATAGTGGCCTTTGAGTTGGTTCTAATATACTTGAATATTTTTTAGCATAGCCATGTGTTTCTCATCAAGTAGGTCTAGCTCTTGTAGGTAGGATAATTGATAGTCATGATCATCTAGGGCATGCTTAAAAGAGACATGCAGTGAAGGCAATTTGACCTTAATGGGAAGGATGGCTTCAGTACCATAAACTAGTGAGTATGGAGTGGATCCTATGGGGGTATGATGATTGGTATAGTATGCCCAAAGGGTAGGTAATATCTAGAGGTTTCAATCATGACCAACATCATTGACAATATTTTTAATAATATTGACAATGGTTTTGTTGGATGCCTTAGCTTGGCCATTACCTTGAGGGTAATATGCTATATAAAAATGTTATGTGATGTTGTATTTAGTACATAGCTATTTTACATCCTTGTTCTTAAATGATCCTCCATTATCAGATATAATTTCAAAGGAGATATCGTAGTGGCAAATGAGATGGTTGAAAATTACTTTAGAAAATTTCTTTTCAATCATGTAAGTGAGGGGTATAGCTTCAACCCACTTAGTGAAATTCTTGATGGTGGTAAGGATATGTTTATTACCATCAGATGAAGTGGGGTTGATATCCCTAATGAGGTTAAGTCCCCATGTAGAAAATGGCCATGGTGTCAACATCAGTTTCAAAGTTTTTATTGGGGCATGAATTAGATTAGCATGCCATTGACATTTGTTACACTTTTTTACATATGCAGTAGCATTTTCATCCATTGTGGGCCAATAATAAACACTACATAAGAGATTTTTGGATAGGACTACCCCACTATAATGAGCTCTAGATACTCCTTTTTGAAATTCTCTTAATACTAGTATAGACTCTATCGAAGTTAAACAATGAAGCAGAGTTCCATCAAAACTATGATAGTGAAAGGTGGATCCAAGTAGAGTATAATGAGTGGAATGATGAATGAAGGATTTAGTTTGTTTTCAAGATAGGTTAGTTGGTATAAATTAGTCATGAAGGTAGTTATAAAGGTCTAAGTACCAAATATAATTAAGACCAATAATATCAAAAATCATGGAAATGATTGAAGCTTCATGCGCTGGTGCTGACAAATTCTTGATGAGGAATTGATACTCTCTAGCTTTATCTATTTTTTGAATTAGAGAGCCAATAGTAGCCATGAAATCTATAGTTATGTTATTATCCCTTAATATGTGCTCAAATTAAATTTTGGAAAGTTATTGCTTAAGAGTGTTGACCATGGCTTTATATGGAACTATCTTGTCATATTCAATCTAAAAATGATCTGTGACCTATATTAATGATTATTTGAGAATCACCATAAACTTGGAGATGATATATATTCTAATTCATCACTTGTCAAAGTCTTGAAACAAGTGCTTCATACTCATCCATGTTGTTTGTACAAGGAAAGTTGATTCTGAATGATTTAGGGATTAGATCCCCCTATGGTGTAATAAACAATAGGCCTACCTCTAATCCATGTGCAATAAATGAACCATCAAAATATAGATT
This sequence comes from Torreya grandis, assembly GCA_037957365.1. NCBI lineage: Eukaryota > Viridiplantae > Streptophyta > Pinopsida > Cupressales > Taxaceae > Torreya > Torreya grandis. The sequence goes on from JARHVA010002862.1 coordinate 572,178, forward strand.
CCATGGTTTCTCCTCAATGGGTGTGTCAATGATGGTCATTATGGATTCATTAGGAAATGGAAACATGAGTGGCTATGTGACTGTGAGAGGTGCTTTAGGAAGTTGATCCACAAGAACTTATCCCTTGACTGCATTTTGATTGACATAATTTATGTCAAACTCACTGAGAAGAATGATCCATTTTTCTACCTTGCAAAGCTATTTTAAATAGTATATACTTGAGTGAATCTACTTTTGAAATGACCATGGTCTTATTATTCAAAATGTAATGGCATAGTTTATGAGCTACAAAGACCATGGCTAGACAAACTTTTTCAATAGATGCATAGTTATGTTCATATGTAACCAAGGTACAACTTAGGTAGTATAAAACATGTTCCTTTCCATTATCATCATCTTGGGCCAAGAGTTCCCCTAGATCATGGTTGGTAGCTGATAGGTATAACAAGAATGGCTTTCCTGGCAGTTAGATCTTCCTATATAAACACATTCATTTATCCATTCTTAGAGAGATAACAATATTTAATTATTCATTTGCATTTCTTTACAATTTGTTATTTCATCATTCTACTTGAGGAGTCTTAGCTTAGGGTTTTTACTTGGAAAAAAATCTTATCTTGTGGAGAATTCTTGGATGCTTTGGCTTTTCTTACTGATCCTTACAAACTACAACAACCTCTTGTAAAGCACATTTATCTAAGAGAGAGATTGAGTCTCCACAGGTTTGTCTTCTAGGTAAGTATCTTTAACTTTTATCCTCTCTTTAGTAGATACAAGTAGTATATGTAATGTCTTTTGAATATATTGCTCTCCATGCATTACGGTTTTACTTATACATAGCTTAATTAGGATTCTCTTACACATGTTTAATTTTAGTGTTTATTACCCCCAATTTATGCCATAATCTTTGGTGAGAACTATATTAGATTTTGCTTTACTTTTTATTTTTTAGTGAATATGAAAACATAGGACCTAGTTAGGGTTACTACATAGTTTTGCTTGACTAGAAGCTTTGGAACCCTCCCTATTGATATTTTATGTGGTAAGAGATCCCTTGATTAGGTCTAGTGGATCCATATTGCTCATGATCCTAATTATCTAATGTATCCCCAATCAAAATCATTAGTAGGATTTATCTTTTCCAATTTATGATTGATTTATAGATCTATTGCATTTTCCATTACATAATTCTAGAGAACCCAATGTAAATCTAACCATTGTAGGTTTTATTTCACACTTTCAGTTATATCATTTCATTGTTTTTTCATTTTTACAATACTATATTGAACCAACTGGTATAGTTTTAACTTTTGTGCTTAGGTTTAACACACATTCATATTAATATGACTCTATTATTTATATGTAGGCCTTCATAAGATACAAGTTATTAGATTGGATAGGTTGACATAGTACTTTTCTTCAATCCCAAATAACAAACTATGTCAAATAGGTCAACTTAGTCTCTCAATAAGCATCCAGATCAACAAACTAGGATAAACAAGTTAAATTAATCCTTCAGTCAATATCCAAATCAACAAACTAAGTCAAACATGTTGACTTAGTCTTCTTATCTTGCTTCAGAACAATAAGGTTTTGCATAACTAGGTAAAACTAGTGGACTTAGTTTGTAGAGTTTGAAAGTAGCATTCAAGGTAATTTAGTAAAAAATTTGAAATCCTAATCATCTTCCAACCCACTAAGGTTCCTTTCTTTCTCTCTCTATATAAACACATTAATTTTTCCATTCTTAGAGAGATAACAAGAGTTAATTACTTTTTTTCACTTATTTATAATCTACTCTTCTGCCATTCTACTTAAGGAGTCTTATCTTAGGGCTTCTACTTAGATAATAATATTGTCTTGTGGAGAAGTTTTTGATGTTTTGGCCTTTCTTAGTGATCCTTACAAACCACAATAACCTCTTGTTAATCACCTTTGTCAAAGGGAGAGATTGAGTCTCAACCGGTTCATCTTCCAGGTAAGTATCTCTAACTTTTCTCCTATTTTTAGTATATAGAAGTAGCATAAGTAATGGATTTTGAATATATTACTCTCTACATGCATTAGGGTTTTACCTATACATAGCTTAATTAGGATTCTATTGTCCATGTTTAATTTTATTTTTTATTACCCCCAATTTGTGCCATAAGATTTGGTGAGCACTAGATTAGATTTTGCTTTACTTGTTATTAGTTTAGTGAATATGAAAACATAGGACCTAGTTAGGGTTATTATGTAGTTTTTCTTGACTAGAGGATTTAAAACCCTCCCTAGTAATATTATTTGTGGTAAGAGATACCTTTATTAGGTCTAGTAGATCCATATTGGTCATGACCCTGACTATTTAATTCATCCCCAATCAGAAGTGTAAGTAGAATTTATCTTCTCCATGATAGGATTGATTTGTAGATTTGTTACATTTCCCATTGCATATAAAGACTACTCTTTTATATTTTTGTATAGATAAGAAATAAATCAAGACAATATTCAAGGAGGTTTTTACTCAAATCTTCTAATCCATTTAGGTCACTATAATGCCTAAATTATTACAAAATATAATAAAAAACATGAACAAAATGGGAGAGTATTGGTACTACCTAGATGTCACTATTATCAAGGTAAAAGGAACAAAGACCACTCACTTATTGCTACCAAACCATGTTCTAGACCATATATCGTAACAAGAGATTTCATATAAAATTTATATTATGATTGATGAGTGATTAGGTTAAAGGAATTTGGCTTATTATTTTAAAACTCCTTTAAGCACTAGAAAATAATAATATGTTCTCGGATCATATTTTATTCATGCCTACAAGGCTAAGATTCAATATAATTTATAAGTGGCACCTTTTAGATAATGGGACTCTAGGAAAAATGTAAGGTGATATCTCTAACTCAAGTAAAATAATAAGATACATGTTTCATATGGCCATGAGGAATATGACCATGACACAGTATTTTTAAATATAGACAATGAATATGAAGTATCGATGAAAATGAGGAATAAATTAATATCTATGGTATGGGCTCAATACCTTTAGTATTGTCTTAAAGTAATTGAGAAAAATTCACAAGATACATGGGTCCATCAATGGCCTCCTAGTCAACTAACACACACTCAGTGATATGATAGACCTCCCTCCCTTTCAGAAGTGCATGTAGATGAACAACTAGGTGATTCTTGCATTCAAAGATAAATAGACCCTCAAATTAGGATAAAAACTATAAGGAGTCTCTTAGGAACCCAGATCTCTTATACATTGGTGACAACTAATTTTTAGTATTTAAATACAACCACTATAAGGCACAGGTCAAAAATTTCTTTAGGGGAACAAAATAAGAGTTCTTTAGTGATGACATCTTTACCACCCCTCACTATTCTCACTCAAGTGAGCTTCCTATAATTTTTATAAAGTATATTCTTATATATTCCTACTGCTCTAGGTTATCCCCAATCCCTTAAGTCTCTTTGGTCAAGCTTCATGTCCTTTATGACCATGTTATCACCATTCATCATATATACTACTCCTTCACCACCATATCCAGTCATACCTCCTATCACTATTATTACTATATTTTTTCTCCTAACTCATCCACCTTCCAATCCACCTATAGTCACTTACCAAAGGAAGAATAAAGACTATACCCTCCCTTTCAAGGATAATAAAATAGAGGAAATATCATAACTTAGTCATCTAATTATAGAAGAGGATGAAGAGGAGGAGGTAGATGAATTCATGGATGTATTAAAACCAATGAAAGAATAGGATCTCAAGCATGTAATATCTCTAGTTCATTATCCCATAGATGAAGAACCAAATGATGAAGAGGCTGAGTTAGAAAGGGCTGAAGTCTTTAGTCTTGGAAAATAAAGACTAAAGGAAGTCTCAACCAACCTTTAAAAATATTATGTCCTCACACAAGAATAGAGTAAGAGCCTTGACAAGGTAGTCTCTTCTATTATGTATTTAATTTTATTATTGAAAGATCAACTATAAGTTTCTCCCCAACTATTACTCGGGATATTTTATCTAGTAATATTAGTACTATTGATTCAACTATTCTTTCATCTTATCCAAATTTGCTAAGGACTCCCAAAGCATTTTGTTTTGAAAATTTGGTTATTTTCTAAATTTTTAATCCTTGTATGCCACTAATTTTTAATAAAAGGTCAGCCCAATTGGAAATCCCTATGCCACATCGATTTACCATAACAATACTTACAATGAATATACAAAATACCCTGGGCTTGACTAAACTCTTGACTAAAGTTACACCTATGAAAGAAACATATCCATGGTAAATTTTGTTCAAACACCTCCCCAATTTCCTATTCAAATAAGTGCAGCCTTGGCACCCCTCATGATTACACCACCCCATATGACTCCCCCATACTCTAAATCCTCAAGCCTAAAACAATGGATATAAATGATATAACTCTTTGTTTCCCAATGGGTAAGATATATGTAAAGTGCTAGATATTAAAGGAAGATTTTGGTTATGACTAAAATCCCAATAGTTTTCACTCAGTTTGATAATTAGAGTGGAACTATTCAAAGGGTAAGGAAGAGGAATGTGATGAACACAATAACCAAATATAAGTGGAGTTTGAATAAAGGGATAATATGTTCCCTTTATCAAATAAACCCAATATAATTCCAAATTACCCCATAGAATATATTAATATTTTTAGTGATTTTGTAGATTCTATGGGGGAAACAAGGAAATAAATGTTTCAAATTAAATAAGATGCCTTGAAAAGGTTACAAAGATCCAAATTATACAAGCAACTCAGGAAATTGATACTAATGTACAAGGTGTATCAACCAAGTTATATAGTATTTTGTATAAAGTAAAGGTTTCTAGGGCAGGTAGCCAATCAAACAAGGTGGATATTATTACATTCTAGAACTAGAGGAAATAAGTATAAATAAGATTGAATTTTTTGGTCCAATTCTCTAGGACTAATCATTTTAACCAATTATATATTGTGTATAATATGGATTCTTCTTGGTGCTTAAATTATGTAATGGTAAGAAGGGATTCTTCCCTTAAATGGGACAACCAAATGAAGACTTTAATAAAGAATTTCCTCACACATGAGGTGAAGAATTAAAAATTTTGGTGGATATGAGGATTAATAATGCAATAACCCCTATATGAGAATTAGCCAATAGACCTAATTTTGAGAACCTTCTTCAAGTGGAAACAAACAACTTCAAATAATAAGTTGAGGGCACCATATATAAAACTAATAAGTAAATATTATAGTTAGTTTTACAAAGGATAGAGTAACAAAGGAAGAAGTTTTAGGAGTTGAATTCAAAAGATCAAATTTTGAGCAATAAATATTGATGGTGGGGGTTGTTAAGATTTTTAATCCTTCATAAATCAATTTTTATATTGTAAATAAGGAGTTTGACATGGCTTATGAATTATTTATGTCAGTATCTCTCCAACATCACAAATATTTTAGTTCCCTATATTTTTTGTCATGAAAACTTAAATAGTCCTAGTTTTGATCACATAAGAACCTCCAATAGTTACATCTAATGAAACCACACTTACCCCACCAAGTTATTTAGTTAGTGGTGCCACATCAGTACTTTGGTATAAAAATAGATATATGTTTTCATGTTATTATTAGAGGGAGATTTAATTCCCAACCTAGTTACTATGCATGGATATTATATTTATATTTAAAGAGGATATTCTAAATATGAAAATGAGGCATACATATTTTGCATGATCCTAGGTGTATAGTTATAATTTTGAACTTTCAATTTTAGATGAAGCTTGAAGAGATAAGGCATCCCTATCCCAAGATATATATATTTGTATCCTCTAAATTCTAAAAGGAAGATATTTTTTGGATTTTAAGATTCATAATAAAATCTAAGAAGTTATGCTTGACTTGGTCTTTGTGTGCAAATCTTGATTCTTCTCCAATTTTGTGGACTATATGGTACATGCTATCATTCTATTATTTTAGTTATTTGATTGTGTATGAATTATCTTATTTAATATAGTTATTCATTTTAAGCTACAATTGATTTGAATGTATTTTACATTTGATTAATCCCCCTTGTAGATGTGTAATAATAATCTAGTAAATGTGGTAACCTTTAATTCATGCATGTTTAATTATATTGTGTTTTTCTTCCTATTGACTCTTTACTATGTTTGATTGTTGGTGTGTTACAGTAGCTTATAAAAAATATTGGTCCTTTTATTTCTTGTCCTACCTCAGATCAAGTGCTGGTCTTGAAGGTTTTTTCATCTTGTATAGTCCGTATGCCTTTTTTGTTCCCTACCTTTCCTTCTTTATTGAGTTTATTTTGGAAATATTTCCTACTATTATTAAAACCATCATCCTTCCACTAAATTGAAATAGATCTAGGTATATCCATAGTCAACTCACCCATGGTAAATAATTTATATCATTCACCTCTATTCCACTAGTAGGTTATCATAAAATTTAATACCCAACAACTTGTGCCTTGGATTAAATTATTTCATTGATTCTAAAATATTATAGGCTACCTCATAGGGTTATTAAGGTGTGCATAAAATCCACATCAACAAATATCATTAGTTTCTTATGAGAATGGGTCATCTACAATAGGAGTGAAATAAGGTTGGTCAAGGACCATGGAATGTGTGTAAAAATAGTGTTCACAAGTTCATTGTTTCAACTCAAATGTTAATTTATGTGTCTACATAAACAATTACATTGTATTTTTATAGTTTTACCTAAAATGATAACTAATCTATTAAAGGTACAATAACTAAGATGGAAGGATGAATCAGTGAGCCCACATATTTGAATTTAAATTCCAATCCTTTCAAACTATTATACAAACAACATATATCAACTTCATCAATAAATATTAACAAGAGAGCTCATTCAATCAATGCATGCACAAAATCAAACATATAACACATAGTTCTTATGAGAAACCCTCATGGGAAATAAAACCCACTCTCAAGCCTATAACACATAGACTACTTGTCCAATAATAAATTACAAACAAGAGACTATCCAACTCCTTTAGACCAGAAAAACCTTGATTAAATCCTTTATACCCAAGGCATTTAGTGAAACACCTGTTTCACAAGGATCAACTACCCCTAAGGAAGATCAAGGAATTTAGACCCTCATTTTAACACCTACACCTTATAAGTAATGTCTTCAACACCTAATTATGGATCTCTATTTTCTAACCCCTACACAAATTCCCTCTCTATCTCATATAAGCCTCTCACATAGGTATGTCACATTTTTTCTCCTTTTTCACTCAAATTGTCCTCATATGCACACTCAGACCTCTTCACATATCCTCAAACTATAATAGAACTATTTAGACATAAAAAATATAACCTATAGGTCACACACATATTAATCAATATATTATACTTATTAACTCATCAACTAGGCACTCTACATCTCATTCACTCCACAACTCTCACATACATATTGCACTAGTCTTCCTCACAAGTATAGAAACCAACACATTTGGTTTCACCATTTATAGAGAAATAATGAATTAACGAGATCACAATATTTTATATTGGATACAGTATATGCCTTCACCCTTAAGGTATCTTACATGGGTCACACTTAAGCACAACTTTCTTTCAAAATAGACCTAAGTCACCTTTTAGGTCCTATGATGACCCATTCACCTCTTTGACACTTCCCAGAGTAAAATAAGAACATATGAACACTTACCAATTCATGAACCCATGTCACATGATCTATAGTTCCTCCTTAAGTTCCAAAAACCATCATAATATCCTTTTTCTTAAGCATAATTTTCTCAAACAACTCTATGTATACACAATCATTATGAACGAACACACAGTCAACTTTTAAACCTTTGTTCATATTGCATATGATTAAAAACACTTCATAATAAACACACACCATCAATCTTATTATATGAATCTTGAAATTTAACACATATTTCACTAACTCCAAATTTTAAACCTTTAACATGTTGACCTCATCTCATGCACTCTTGTAATATTTACTCAACGTGCACCATCAATATTTATAGATTAGTCAGGTCTTTATCTTATAGTGCTCACCATTTGATCTTAATTAGAACCCCCATGACCATGAAAATTGGTACCTTTTCATGCCTTTTAATAAATTATATATTTAAACATCATGTACTTTTTACCATCTAGCTCAACATGCACTATTAGATCAAAATTGTACGATCACCTACGCATCATTGGATCTTATAAAAAGTTTGATCTTTATCTTTGTTAACCAACAAAAACTTTTACCTATTTGAATTTTATTTCACCATATATATTCACTTTAAAATATCTTGTGAGCCATCATATCTCCATTTAGTCCTTATCCTTAACATTGTGAAAAAAATACTGAGTATGGGGACCATTACTATCTGCCTAGAAGGCCAACTTTGCACCTCCATATATTTTTCTTCACTTAAGTGTATGTTCTAAAATTTGGACCATATGATATCCTCACACAAGATAATCCAAATATGTGTCAATATTCTCCTACAAACCTCACACATGTGAGATATAATTGCATTAAAATGTTCACTCTAATTTTTCTATCACAAAGCCAACTATGTCAAAAACTTATCTAGAAAGGCCAACTTTGAACATGTATAGCTTTTATTGCACTTGAATGTTTGACCTAAAAGTTAGCAATAATCAACTAGGCACAAAAATTAAAAAAACTCATATGATCACCTTCTCCTAAAATATATAAATGTGTGATAATATGCCACCATCAAAATTCCTACTCGGCTTTTCTTGCCACATTACAAATTTGGCTAAGTATGGGAAAACACTATCAAAATGCCTAAGAGCCCAACTTTGCACTTGCATATATTTTTCTACACTTAATATATAGAATTAAGACTTTGTAGATATAAACTAAGGAATAATTTGATCACAACCATATGACCAACTCCCCTTGACTCATCCACATGTGGTAATTATGATGTCATCAAACTGCTTCCTCAATTTTTTTACTATTAGACCCAAAATTTCTAGATGAGAACAATGATAAATTGAGTGAGTTATACTCATGCACACAAGAATTCAAATCATTATTTATTTCTGATATGACCCCTTACACATGATAGAATATCCATACTTATCCCTCAACATCTCTAAACATTCTAAAACTGAATATCAACTAAGCCTCTTTCAAGCATACTAAGACAAGCACATTGCACACTTTGTCATTATCACTTAGAATATCAAGTCACTTCATCCACTCACTTGGACACTTCTAATACATCACTAAAAATTCTCCAAAAATATCCCCATTTGTCATTAATGTCAACATACATCATTCAGGTCACCTTCCTTCTCTCTCTTCAAGCACTCTCACAATAGGAACTTTCTCCCCCTTTGACACAATGACAAATTGGGCACCAACTAATCTTAAGGACCTAAAAATACTACCAATAGGAGAGGACCATTTTATAAAATATTATACAAACTCCCCCTTACCTTAAGCCTACCTCTTATTTCCTTGAAAACTTCCTCTTGCTCTATACCAATACTCTCTTATATCACCACATCTTCAATATGACTGAAGCATATCACATATGCTTCCCCTCACATCATGTAAAGCTCCTCAAGCCACTCAAGCTATATTTGAGTTAGTTCCCCTAGCTTTGTTAATAAAACCTTTTAATTATCAATCATGCACTTCACTCTGATGGAATTTACCAAGAAACATCTAAGAAGGACTCCCCTTAATATCTTTGAGCCATTGCACATCTTGAGTATCTTCAAATCTCCATACACAATGAAGAACCACCATACAGACTTACTAGCCTTCTCTTTCAAACCACTTTAGGGACCACCAACAGAACTTCATGCCCTCACCAAATAATAATAATGCACTAAACCAACTTTAGAACTAACCTTGAAACATACATAACTTGCTCTTTTGGAGAAACTAAACAAAAATCACTCTTCTTCACACTAGGCCTATCTAGTCACCTTGTAGCCCTACCCAAAAATTACATATCTAACAACTTTATGTAGACACAACTTCAAGACATTAAACTTCATATCTAGATCAATCTCATATTCCCCATCAAGCAAAAAAAAATCAGTAACTAGCTCATTTGTTATAATATACTTCCTTCATAAACCAACTTGCCAAGTAGGCCTCCATTTTCACAAAAACATGAATAAATTGAAAACCACAAACCTTAAAATCTCTATGAAACATGATTTTACAACCCATTTGGCCAAATTAATCTATTAAAAATCCTTAGACTTCAAATAATAAGGCAAACCACTTTTCAAGCAGAGTCCAAAACTCTAGAAACTCAAAACAAGCAAGGTCAACAAACCTAATTTTGGTCAACCTACACCTATAAAACTTCCTTCACACCTGGAGACAACCATCACATACTTCTAGACCAAAATTTGATACTTCATACCTTTGGTAACATTAACTTCCTATAACCCATTTTTAGCCTTCTTACCCTTAAGCCAAAACTTAAAAAACCAAAAGCACTCAAAAATATTCAATTAGACTTCAACATACCTTCAAACCACAAAACCACTTTGAACAAGCTATAATAAGGTCAACAAACCTTTCTATGCAAAAATATCATCTTGTCAACTCACAAATCCTCTTTTGCCATCTAAGAACCTTTAATTTGACCCTATAGATTGCACCAAAGCATACTTTCTGAAGAACACCACAATAATACTTGCTTCTCCACTAAAAGGAGTCACTTAAGAAGCATATATAGATACATACTCTACACCGTAATGCTCTAAAATAGATTTAATCTAGGAGTGGCCTACACCTCCTCAATAACCACTAGAATCCTTTTATAGCTATAAAACTTCTTTCTTTTGTTATTCTTTTTCTCAGTCTGAACTATGACAACTAGTTCCTTTTTTATATCACTCTCCTCTCTAAGATATAATTGACAACACATAAAGAAAATATGGAATCTTGACATACCTTTTCATTTCAATAATCAACCTTGTAGCTTGGAACCTCATCACTAGGTACTGACAAAAGATGTTCTTTGAATGATACTTGCTTAGCAATAGTAGGATGTTCACTTGGATCCATACATATCTTAAAACTTGCCTCAACTAACACCTTAGTCTTCTCCTTGAGCTTGTTCTCTTCATTATCAATATGAGAAGATAATGAGAGCCTTTAGCACTCTTAAATATCTATAACATTCTCCACCATAGAAAACAAATTACTTAGACCTATAGACTCATCATAATTTCTACCTACCATATTTGGTCTCCATGAGTTCACTTGCCTTCTATCTTGCACTCTAGGATCCTGATAAAACCTATTATGTCTTTTAGGCTTTTGCTTATAGAATCTAGCAATGTGACCTCTTTGTTCACAACTATAGTACACCATATTCCTTGATGGAAACTCAGCTTGTGTAACCTTAAATGGACAATGTTTTTTAATATGTACTACACCATGACATTTGAATCACTCAACCTCAACCTTTCTCCCACATTTTGATTGATTACCCCCATCATAGTTCTAAGCAAATTCATTTCTAACAATTCTCTTGCATTCTCTAACCCTATGACCAAATTGATTACATGTGTAATAGTAACCATTAAAACTTACATACCTCATGTCATTTTGATGTCTGATCTAATTTTTTTTCAATATATTTGCACCATAATTCCTTGTCTGATGATTTGTCTTCAAAGGCTGATTATACTTGTTCACATTAGTCTTCATCTTGTCTTAAGTTGCAATCTCAGGTTCTTCTTTATATCCAAGACTAGTCTTATCACTTACATGTTTTTGATCATTCAGATTGTTATCTAGATCACTTGAGCTCTTTTCAAATATCACACATGGCATTACCTTACTAGATATTTTCTCTAACTTAGATTTCAATGACTCATTTTCAATTATATACCTTGCACATTCATCTTCTTTAGCTTTTATGCTTGTAGATAGGATTTCCAATTGACATTGAGATGATTAACCATATCTTCATGTTCCTCAGTGTGTTCATCCATTCTTGCCTCAAACACATTGAATTTTTCCTCAAATTCCTTGATTTTATATTTCATCTTCTTATTGATCTTATTCTCAATCTTTAGTTCTTAATGATCATCTATCAATGTATTCTCATAGTCTACTTCATCTTCATCATCATCTAAATCACTCCAAGTATACTCTTTTTGATGTGATCAACTACCTTCCTTAACCAATAATAGGTCTTCATCTTTAATAGGACCAACATATTCATGATCATACTCTGAGTCACTAAATTCACTCTTATCTAATAAGATGTAATCTTCTTTGGTGTAGAGACTCTTATTATCCTTGAAGTAATTATTCTTGTTGTCAAACCTTCTAAATCCCTTTTTGATTTTAGTAGACTTGATTGATCTCTTGCCATCATCATAACCTTGATCATGCTCTTCATCATTATCCTTCTTATGATTATGAGGGAAATTATTATAAAAGTGTGTTACCTCTCCATAATTGAAGCATTTTAGGGGTCATTCACCCTTATACTTGCCTGAACCTATTTTCAATTTCCTTAAAATCAAAGCAATTAGTTCATCCTCATCTATATCAAAAGTATCATCCTCCTTGGGTTTCTTACCTTAGAACTTATTCTTTGGCTTCATCTTTGTCTTGAATGTTTCTTCCTTCTTTTGTGGTATATCATCATTCTTTCTCATCTCATAGGTAGTAAGGGTTCCATACAATTGATCCATCTTCAACTAAGTAAGATCATGGCTTTTTTTATAGTAGATACTTTTGGATGAAACTTAAGGGATAGAGAAATTAATACTTTTTAAATAATAGTAGACTCTTTAAGTTTCTCTCCAAGACCTCTGTTGATGTTCATAATCTCATCAACTCTCTATATAAATGATGCCACATAATCTTCTTCCTTCATCTTGAGACTTTCAAATTGCCTTCTGTGAATATGCAACTTAGCAAGCTTGACCTTTGAATCTCTTTCATAAATGATCTAAATTTTTTCCCATATCTCTTTAACATATTTTCAATGGATTACCTTGGTAAACTTAGTTTCTATAAGACCACGGGTGATGGCATTCATTACCTTAGAATTATTCTCAAATAGTTTCTTGTCTACATCACTAGATGGAGGAGTATTAGGAACAATATAACCATCCACAATAGATTTACATACATCAAACCCTAAGGACATAATTTATATCCTCATCCTTTCACTCCAAATATCATAATTGGATCCATTAAACATCAGTGTTTTCTTAGTATAGAAGCCTCCTTGATGACTACCCATATTGTACATTGGATCACCTTCAAGTTGTAAAGCCTTTACCAAAGGGCCCATTCTAATACCAATTGTTAAAGGTAAAATAACTAGGATGGGGTGAATCAGTGAGCCCAAATATTTGAATTTTAATTCCAATCCTTTAAAACTATTAGATAAATATCATATATCAACTTGATCAAGCAATATTAACAAGAGATCTCATTCATTCAATGCATACACAAGATCAAACATATAACAGATAGTTCCAATGGTAAACCCTCATGGGTAATAAAACCCACTCTCAAGCCTACAACACATGGAATACTTATACTATAATAAATTACAAACAAGATATTGGTCAACTTATTTAGACCATAAAAAACTTGATCAAATCCTTTAGACCAAAGGCATTTAGTGAAACACTTGTTTCATAAGGAACAACTTCCCTTAAGAAAGATTAAGTCCTTTAAACCCTCCTTTGAAAACCTCCACCTTATAACTAATATCTTCAACACCTAATAATGGATCTCTATTTCATAACCCCTACACAAATTCCCTCTCAATCTCATATAGGCCTCTCACATAGGCATGTCATAATCTCTCTCTTTCTTCACTCAAACTATCCTCATATGCACACTCAGACCTCTTTGCATGTCCTCAAACTACAATATCACTATTTATACATCAAAAATATGACCTATATGTCACACATATATTCATCAATATGCTCTACTTATTAACTCATTAACTAGGCACTCTACCTCTCCTTCACTCCACAACTCTCACATACACCTTACACTAGTCCTCCTCACAAGTGTAGAAACCAACACATTTGGATTCACCATTTATATAGAAATCATGAACTAATAAAACAATATTATTTCATATCATCAACAACACATTCCTTAACCCTTAATGTATCTTACATTGGTCACACTTAAGAACAAATTTCTTTTAAAATAGGCCTACGTTACCTTTTAGGTCCTATGATGACCCATTCACCTCTTTGACACTTCTCTGAGCAAATTTAGAAAAAAATAACACTTTAAAATTCATATAACCATGTCCCTTGATATATATTTCCTCTTTAAGTGCCAAAAACCATCATATTACCCTTCTACTTAAGCACAATTTTCTCAAACAACTCTCTGTACACATAGTCATTATGAATGAACACACAATCAACTTCTAAACCTTTGTTCATACTGCATATGATTAACCAAACATTCATAATTCACATATAAGATATTAATGTATTATAAACATTCTCCAATGTCTAATTCATTATTAAACATTTAAACAACATCAGAATGATCTCAATTACACTTCTTGGGTTATTTATAGAACACATTCAAACACATAGTCAACTTTGGAGCTTAATATCTTTACCTGTACATATATTCAGACATTAAAATTTATATTTATATATGTGCCTTGGATTTATATACAAATTATATTTTTACATCATGGTTTAATTCCACATATATCAAAATATATAGCACAAAAATTAGACACTATTTTTTCCTTCATAAAATTCAAATATAAATAGTCACAGTTAAACCTCGAACACCATGCTATCATCTCGAGTCCTTGATTATCAAATTAAACACACACCATCAATATTATTATATTAATATTAACCTTTAACACATATTTTACTAATTCCAAATGTTAAACCTTGAACATGTTGACCTCATCTCATGCACTCTTGCAATATTAACTCAATGTGCACCATCAATCTTTATAGATCAGTTAGGTCTTTATCTTATAATGCTCAGTATTTGATCTTATTAATAACCTCCATGATCATGAAAATCATCACCCTCACATGAATTATTATCACTTATATATTTAAACATCATACAATTCTTACCATTTCACTCAACACGCACTATTAGATCAAAATTGTACGATCCTTAATGGAAAAAGCCATAAATCATTTTTTATTTTATTTTTATGCTTTTATTTCCTTTATACATACATACATACATCTATATATATATATTATAATAATAGATAATTAATAGTGATCATGCTATTATTTTCTTTGAGCTTTTGTTAGATGTATTTATAAACATGTTTGATCTTTGTCTTTGTTAACTAACAAACAATTTGAAATATTTGACTTGATGTGCACTATATATCTTCACTTTAAAATTTACCTTGAGCCATTAGATGTCCATTTTGTCTTGGTCTTTAACATTGTGCACAAAACACTAAGTATTGGGACCATTGCTATCTACCTAGAAGACCAACTTTGTACTTCCATAGCTTTTGCTTCTCTCAAGCATATGTTCTAAAATTTGGGCCATATGATATCCTCACATAGTAAAATATAACCATGTGTTAATTTTATCTTTTAACCCTCACATGTGTGAGATATAATGACATTTAAATGCTCACTCAATTTTTTTGTCACATAGCCAACTATGTCAAAAACTTGTCTGGAAAGGCCAACTTTGAACATGCATATTTATTGTCTCACTTTAGCACTTAACCTAAAATTTAGTGAAAATAAAATAATCACAAAAATTAAAAACCTAATATTATCACCTTCTCTTGAAATGTCCACATGTGTGAGATATGCCACCATCAAAATGACTACTCAACTTTTCTTACCACATTGTAAATTTGGATAAGTATGGGAAAACACTGTCAAAATGCATGAGAGCTAAAATTTTCACTAGCATATATTTTTGCATGCTTCATTGCTAGACTTGATACTTTGTGCATAGAAACTAGATACTAACGTGATCAAAACCATATAACCAACTCTACTTGACTCATCAACACATCGTAATTATGATGTCATCAAACTTCCTACTTACATTTTTTGCCATTGGACCCAAAATGTCTAGATGAGAAAAATGATCAACTGGGTGAACTTTACTCATGCACAATAGAAATAAAATAATTATTGACTTCTGATAGGACCCATTTCACATGCTCAAATCACCATACTCATCCTTGAACATCTCCAACCATGCTAAAACTGAAGATCAACCAAGCCTCCTTCAAGCATACTAGGACAAACACATTACACACTTTGTCATTACCACTTAAACTATCAAAATTCACTTAATCCACTCATTGGACACTTCTAATACATCACTAAAAACTATCCAACATAATCTATTTCAAGTGATGCCAAATCATTTGAATTATAACCTACTATTTTGTAGGCCTTAGATTCATGTCTTGAAATCAATCCCATCCACCTTAAATTATTGCTTAACATTTATGCATGAAGGATTTTTTGCATAGGTGTCTTGTAAATAATAAAAAATTTAATTTTTAATGTATTTTATCTTAATTAAAGTTTTATACCATAATTTGACACCCCTCACTCCTCCATAGTACCTCCATTATAGGTCATATCATTAGAATGAATAAAACTAATGGAATCAATTATCATCCAAACATACCACCTAATCAAAAATTAGTAAATGGACCCCCAATTTGTTTGAAACATAAGGACAAGATACCATATCTTCCTTTTGTGTTATTATAGAAGATCAAAATTGGATTATTATTGAGGATGATAATGATCATGAGGATAATGAAATATCCAAAAAAAAGATGATTATTTGTCTCATCTAAACTTCATACCTATATGAATATGGTAATATTGATATTTTTCAAACATGGTGATAATTGATCAATTATGAGGTCTCTTTTATATGAAACCAAGTTAGATAAAGGGAAGGCATCCCTTCTAAGTAACCATGAGGATATAAATGGTGTAAGTACATATTTAGATGAAACTCTAAAATATAAGAAAGTAAAGAGAGAATGTCATATGGTATATCACCAAATATATCATGATTCACATTATAAATAAATCATGGATATAAATAAGCATGTTTCTATGATATCAATTCACATTATTAATCTATCACACTCAGTGATCCATTGAGACAATATTTTATAAAATCTAGTTTGAGCTAATCACAAGAAGCATTACACATTGCACATTGTATAAATGATAAATATCCAATATAAATTCAAATTTCAATTTAAAACATATAATTCATGGAAAAAATACCTTCAAATACTAGTTTACATAACAAACCAAGTGATATATTTATAATTATTGCTTGAAAAATAATCGATTGTCTTGCCTTCCAAAAGGCACTGATCTATACCTCATTTATCACATCAATAAGGAAGTTATATTATAATTATTATAGATTAAATGGACATGAAACAGATAAACACAAGTATAAAAAATATTGAAAAGTTTAAGGATCAATGCATTATCACAATCATACAAGTATGTAAAAATACATCTATATGTTGGTAGATTCGAATCTCATATTGGGAGAGCACATGATCAAAATTGGGGTCAAATAAATAATATATTATTCATATGAGAGTATTACATGTTTATAGTTTGATGAAATCTTATATATTAGGAGATTTCTCAACCATTTTCTCCCAGAAAAATATCATTATCCCTATAATCTTTCAACCTCCTATGCTAACTACATGAGTTGTTCTAATAACTCACTCACATATGTTATAAAATTTATCTCAAATGTATTTTATCACATAATAAATTATTCATTAACATAAATGTGATCACTAACACACTAAATTCATAACATCCCCCCCACCACACCAACCCTCACTCCCAACTGCTCACATGGGTGAATAACACCCCCCCCAACAAATAAAAACATCATGAAAGTTGGTTTATATTGATAACTCATCCATTTACAAAATGGAAAGATAAAATATTAGATTTAAGATCATTTTATAGGTTTTATCTATATTTACCTTCATATACTTTATTTGATGTTTTTTGACCAATGATGAAGGACACAAAAATGATTACTTATAATGTGGAATTATAATCACCTGTTACAACATAGATACTAAACACACAAATAAACAATTTAAAAATGTATATTAATGATAATAAGATATAATTAAAATATAATTAAACATTAACACTAATAATCTAAATATTTAACTAAGATGGCAAAAGACTCACAACTCTAAAACTATAACTAAAATGATTAAAAAGAACCATTTATTGACATACTAATAACAAAAACAAAATAATAAAACAACATACTATTATTATAAAAACATAATAAAAGCATAAACAACCTAAAATAGTATATATAATTTAAGACATTTACTCTTAAACCTACAAAAACATTATAATATCAAATAATATATAATAACAAAAACTAAACAAATTTAAATCTGAACATAAAATCATGAAAACTAAATACTATAAATCTATAAAACAAAATGACATATATCTACTAAAATACTATTAACCAAAACCAGGAGATAAAAATAAATGCACCTAGAATTTTTGAAGCCTTCAAACACCATATTGTTGAAGTTTCACATCCCTCATTTTCAGCTAAAAACTTCTCTTTCAATTTTTAAGATCTCTTCAAATAGTTTATGGGTTGTGTTCCCCTCTTTATGAGCTTTTTAGAATAAATTTAAATTCTAATTTTTGTCAATATTTGTGGTTGAAATCATAATTTTATTGAACCTAAAAAATTAAATATAACTTCACAAAAATATAAAATGTGAATGCTTGGGTTGCATTTTTCTCTTGAGCTCCACAATGCATAGGGAGAAATGTAATGAAAATTGAGTAGATGTATGTAGCCAAGAATTTAAACAATTAGGTTTGATTTCAATACACTTTATATATATATATATATATATATATATATATATATATATATATATATAAACTCAGAAAACTTATACTCACAAAGCTATAATATAATCTACGAACAAACAAATGACAAAATAATTGAAATGTGATCTACACTATTATTCCAATGTTAAAAACAAAAAAAAGGACTTGTAGAATGAAAGAGTTTTCACACATGGTTTGCACTACTCATACCTACTATTAAAAAATTCAAATTTGTATAGAGGTCCATTGAACTTGCTCTGATACAAAATGTAGAATTACATCTATATTTTGGTAGAACTGAAGCTCAGATTGAGAGAGAAAATGCTTAAAATTGGGGTTAATTAAAAAAAATATAGTTCATATGAGAGTATTGTGTGTGTGTGCGTGTGCACGCACGCTCGTGTGTGTGTGTGTGTGTGTGTGTGTGTGTGTGTGTGTGTGTGTGTGTGTGTGTGTGTGTGTGTGTGTGTGTGTGTGTGTGTGTGTGTGTGTGTGTGTGTGTGTGTGTGTGTGTGTGTGTGTGTGTGTGTGTGTGTGTGTGTGTGTGTGTGTGTGTGTGTTTATGAAATCCTATAAATTAGGAGATTTCCCACCCATTTTATCCAACAAATATATCACTATCCCTATAATATTTCAACCTCCTTCTAACTATGTGAGTTTTTCTAACAACTCAGTCACATATATAATAAAATTTCTCTCAAATATATTTTTTCACATAATACAATTAATCACTAAAATAAATGTGATAAATTATACATTAAAGTTATAACAAAGTATATGTATAGGCATCTAAGATAAATATACTAGTTTTAGCTTCCAAAAAGACCTAATAACACAAAAATCACATAAAACATACACGCATTCATAAATGGACCTATTGGCTATTCAATAATTCATAGAAATAAAATATATATAATTATTTAAATTTTATGAATAAAAATAGGCCAATACATATAACATTCAATTTCTATAATATTTAGGCCAATCAATAAATGAGCTATTATCTTATTATTTTCAAAATAATTGGGTTTTATTCCTAGTTAAATAAATAGGTTTGAGTAAAATAAATCAGTAAAGAATATGCAAGAATTAAGCTACTAATATGTGTAAACAAATTTTTATTTTTGCATTTTATAAATATAGTAATAAATAAGATAAATCTAACTTAGATTATTTTAAATCATCTGAACTGAGACAAAGTTTGATCCTGGAGGAGAAAGATTGGGAAATTATCAGAAACTAGATCCTGAGGTTCATTTTTAGATTGGACAGGAGTGCAAAAAGTGGTACACCCTATTGTCTATCATTGTAATATTTTTCCAACATTATTGTCTAGGTGGTTTGAGCTTTTTGGGTTTTTTTCAATAGGCCTATGTTACCCTGTCAGTGAAATATCAAAGTCGAGAAGCCTACAAAGCTCGTTGTGTGTCTATTTTTAATCTTTAAAGCCTTAGGATCTCTTTGTATTAGGATCTCTTCGTACTTGAAATTGAATGGAAACTTAGAAAAGATAGATAAGGGGTTAATGTGTAAAGGATATGTTGGATGCACTTCACACCCCATGTGTGGGCATGTTGTCTACATACCAATACTCCAAGGAGAGATCAAGCTAATTTAGTTCTCCCATTACAGTGCTTGGTGAAATTATGTATGATAAATACAACTAAAAGTGAAAATATATGTACTTTGGATGGCTAGGGACTAATGAAAAGGTTTAAATAATATTGAAATGATCTTGGAAGGCTATATACAGAGAATAGGGAAGATTTCTTAAGTGTACTTGTTTGTATTCTTGCATCTCTCTTATAAATGAGTGTCAACCCTTCTAAATGAACTTTAAATGGATTTTTACAGGGAAAATAATGGTCATGGGTTAAATTAATTCATGTGAGTCCAATAGGGAAAAAGATAATGATTCGAGGGAATATAACCATTAGGACCAATTTTGAACTTGGACAACGGCACCACAATTATGACACCCTGGGTTTTAGCACTCCTTTCCAAGTTGGGTGATATTTTCCTAAGGGAATGAGACCTAGGGCGATGGATTTGGGCCTAAAATAGATACCTAATCCTAAAAGGGTTAAGTTTTAAAGGTTGGGTATGACTAGGAATCAGTGAAAGAATAGCCTATAAGGGTTGGGTAAGAAATTAGGAAGACCTATTGATTGGGTGTCATTATCCATGCTTAAGTCATCTAATTTTTCATTTTATATGACTACATTTATCCCCCATTTATTATATTGATGTATCAAAGTAAAAAACTAGGATAAAGGAAACTAAAAAATATACCTGAACTTACCTGTAAGGGAGAAGCTCATGAAGTTGTCTGATGTTGGATGTAAATAGAGAGCACATATGAAGTGTGAATCTGTAATGAAAACATAAATGTAGATCAGTTATTACTAGATACACTATATCTAAAATAAGAACATATAATATCTGAGTAAGAGGAAGAGAAAGGAATGCATACACCTCACTGAGTATGCGAACCAATAAAAAACCTATTGTGATGCTGGATTATGTTAAATGATGCTAGGTATATGTTGAATCTAGAGTAATATCACAAATGTATTTGAGTTCTCAATTCCCCAAAAGGTGGCTCAAAAATGAAAATCCAAACCCTTTGACTCCATCATCACCAACTAAGTGAATTTTAATGAATAATGCATGTGTTAATCAATGTCTAGACTATGTGTCTAATCTCTCTGAATAGGTGGCTCAAGAATACAAATGTTGACCCTTTGGTTTCATCATTGCCCCATGAAGTGAAGATATGAAGTGATATTATTATAGAGTATATGTCATATGATATGTCTCATATAACCCATATATGTTTTAAAAATCTGACAATGTGGCCTGGATAGCTTGAATGTATGCTAGAAACTAGACCACTCTTGGCCATTTTTAAAGATGGAGGTTAGGCTTGTATGAAAGCCACTCTAAAATTGATGTACTGAGCTTATATGAAAGCCAACTTGAGAACTTGGGTACTCAAAAATTTAAACTTGTATGAAAGTTCAACTTGAAAGTGATGCCAACCACCTACATATGGAGTAAGGCATGCAATTATTGAGAATGCCTAGATAATAAATTGAACTTAGAAATAAAAGAAGACCAATGTGTTGTGCACATTGCCCCCAATCACTGGTGTCTGGAACATGGATTTTGATATAGAATTTATGTCAACTTCTTAATCTAAAATTGAAAGTGAGAACCATCATGCCATAGGTATATCTGGATTCTCTAAAAAAAACTATATTGAACTACTAATTTTTATTGATATAGATGTGCAAAAATTGTAACAAAATACACTTGTTGCCTATTTCTATACAATTTGATTATTTTTATACCTGGATAGGAGCACCAAAATGAGGACACCCCTATGTTTGGTGATACTATCCATTTTTAATGTTGTCCTATGCTAAAACTAGTTATTGATCTAAAATTTTCACTATTTTATGCTTTATTTTGATTGGTTTAACCTCTAGATTCTAAATTGGGTGATTTGAATGTTATTATTTTGACTATTAGAAGCTTTGATATCTATGACAAAGCCCTTGTTTATTACCTCCTCTTTTGAGGGTAGGAATGATGAACTTATAATGACTATCCTCAAAAGAAAAGAGTCATGTAAGTGTGTTATGTTGCATAGATACATGATATAGTAATGATATTTGATAAGGTGTCTCTAGATATAGCAATGTTTGTATTGAAAGATTGTTACATCAACAAGGGTATGCCTAGATAGATATAACAATGTATAATCCTATGCAAAGTACTAAACTATAACTAGAAATATTTAGATGTTAATTATTAGTTTTTAGTTATTAGTTAGAGGAATGGAGGGATGAAACATGATGTCCATCATGGCATCCAAGAAATCAATGGAAATGCATGATGTGGATCATGGCATTGCACACATTGAGATGCAAAATAATTAATCAAGAAATTAATCAAGAAGCAAGAATCATAGAGGGATGGCCCAAGGGCCATGTAAACAAGGAACATGGGCATATCTCACTCAAACTATAAATCAAGCATGTAAGGCATATTCAAATGCCACATACATACAAGTGAAATAATCAAAGTTAGCACAAGGGCCATAGGTACATGGAAGAGTACAAGCAAAAGACATTGGAAAATCTCCTAAGGCACACACATGAATAGAAGTAAAGGACATTGGAAAATGTCCTAAAGCACAAATAGGATATAAGTAGGAATTGAAAATTCAATCACACAAGTTGCACTCAATAAGAAGAAAAAGTAATAATAACTGGAAAGGTATAATCACATCTAACTAATCAAAGAAAATGTGAAAGTATGCAAAACATGTATAGTACAAGAATAGGTATATGCTAAGAAATACACAAGTTCTAGATATTAGTGAAATGTTGATATAGTAATATATGTAATTTGGTAAGTAATGTACATTAATATGATAACTCAGAGTGTGTAGTGTAGGATTGACATAACCTAGATAGTGTTTTCATGTAGAAGATTCCCCCAGTGGGTATGTATATCTATGTGTGTCTCAATTGTAGAAGTAGGAATGCCCCCTCAATGGGTAGAGTGAAGCAATAAAGTAGCTAGATGTCACTGAACACACTCAAAAAAGATTGAGTGAAGCATGGTAATGTAGAAAAATTGACATACAATAGCTTGAAACAATAAATATAAGTCCTAGCATGATATTGGTAATGTAAAGCATGGATTATGCATACAATCAAAAT
Source organism: Torreya grandis (assembly GCA_037957365.1). Classification (NCBI taxonomy): domain Eukaryota; kingdom Viridiplantae; phylum Streptophyta; class Pinopsida; order Cupressales; family Taxaceae; genus Torreya; species Torreya grandis. The sequence continues at coordinate 595,865 of JARHVA010002862.1, forward strand.
ATTTTTGGTATTTTGATATATTTGAATGTTTTTATATTTTGTTATAAGCTATGTATCGAAGAAACTAGGAAGAAATTATACTAACTAATGAGTCTCATAGGAGACTCCCTTTCATGGTATCTTGTATGATGGTGGCTCATTTAAAACCAATCATAGTTGTTTGCTATGTGAAATAGGTCCTCAAAAACACACCTTTAGTGATTATTTCTATGAAGTGGTACTTTATGATGTGTATGATTGAGTAATAGATCAAGATAGATTTGAAACCTATGCTAGTGGCTCATTTAATACCAATTGTAATGGGTTGCTACTTGAAATAGGTCTTGAAAAACTTTGTCATAGTGTATATTTCATTGAAGTAATACTTTGTGGTGTGTATGTGTATGTAACTATACTATATATACCTTGAACTACACTATTGTATGTAGGTTGAGCACATTTTACTGGTCTCTAAATCTGCTGAGTAGGTGGGATACAAGATCTCCTATGAGCCTCTATCTGATAAACCACATTACTCTCATGATGAGTAATTGATGATTCCTAGGAGGACTCAATTGTGGAGGAATGAAGTCTATGGTTCCATGATGGAGGAGATATTAGTGCCCCCTATGTGAATGTTATGATGCCATTATCAATACGTCTATTAATGCAATTCTTGAGTCCATAACAATCATTATCTCTATGTCTATGGATACGATGGTAGTTGTAAAAGGACTGATGTGGTTATTTATGTAGGAGATGTGGATCCTAGCAATGAGTAGAAGGTAATGTGATTAACCTCCTATCTAATAGTGCTGATAATATAACATATGGGTTGTCCATGTCTGAATCAAAGTGTAATGGTGCCCTACTATTACTCTTTGTAGTGCTTATTTTAGGTTGTGATTTTTGGTTTTGATATGTAACATTGCTTGTAACCAATTAACTAGGTGAAGGTGTGTATACATGATTGATGAAATCTATCAAACAAGGGATATAGAGCTTGGAATTATACATGAATATATTTAGAACATTGATATGTGATATGACATTTCTAATGTGTTTAGCATGATAAATTTGAAAAAAAAATCCTTATGAGAAATGGAGAGCAAAAGATAGAGAACATGAATTTTTTCATAAAGGCATATAGACTTTTGATATGTAACATGAATTCAAAAGTAATTAGTGAAATGTAGTTGGTGATTGTTCCATATGAGTGAAAGAGAATATGCAAAAATAATTTTGGAATCTTGTGCATGTTTGGTAATTAATTATGTAATATCATCCCATATAATGAAACATAAACATGAAATTCAAAGGATGAAACTTTGTACTAAAATATGATAGACTTCATCATTGATGTACATGATAGGTCCCATTATGGTTTCCTTATTATTTTCAAGAAATGTAAGAAAAATGTGTAAATAAATGAACATTTTTGCAATTTAATTATGGATGTAAGGTGATACCGCAAGAAGTAAAATAGGAGATAGTATATGCAACTAAGGATTTTTAAAAAATATTTATGCCAAATGCTATGAATTTTTTAATTTAAAATTGATTTTTTGAGTTTGACATGCAACTAAAAATTTAGAAAATGATTGGAAAAGTACTAGAAAATAACTAGGAGCTAGTTAATGCAACTAGGGATTATTGAATGGATTTTTAATATTAGTATAATAATTTTAAAATTTTGATATGAATTTATAGAAAATTTGTAAAATTTTAGGAAAAATTAGAAAATATTTCTAAAATTAGAAATATATTTTTCCTAGTGTTTGGAATGTGTTTGTATGAAAAAGGGACCTAGTATGTGCAAACTAAGGTTTTAACAAAATATATGATAATTTTGTAATTAATTTGTAGATTTTTTATTTTTAAATATAGAAAAAAAAATTATGGTAAAAAATATAAAATAATTTACCCTAAGGTTTCTAGGGTTTTTTATGTGAAATTTGAAGTAAATTGGGTTCACCAAATGTTTTATTTTTTTCAAAATAATGGGGTTTTATTCCTAGTTAAATAAATAGGTCTAAGTAAAGTAAATTAGTAAATAATATGCAAGAATTATGCTACTAATTTGTGTAAATAGAATTGTATTTTTTATTTTTCTAAATATATTAATAAATAAGGGAAATCTAACTTAACTTATTTTGAATTATCCAGACTAAGATAGGGTCTAACACTAGAGGAGCAGGACTGGGAAACTATAAAAGACTAGATCCTAAGCTTCATTTCTAGATTGAAAAAGAATGTCAAAAGTTGGATACCCTATTTTTAAATTTTTTAGTCTTTTTTTGACATTGTTGTCCAAGTGGTCTGAGCTTTTTGGATTTTATTTGGTAGGATTGTGTTATCCTATTAGTGAAATATCAAAGTTTGAAATCTTGTAGAGCTCATTGTGCATCTATTTTTAATATTCAAATCCTTAGGAGCTTTTTGTGCTTGAAATTGAATGGAAACTTGGAAAATATAGAGGAGTTATTGTGTAAAGGATACACTAGGTGCACTTCACACCTTGTGTATAGGCACGCTACCTACATACCAATACTTTAAGGAGGGACCAAGATAATGTAGTTTTCCCATTGAAATGATTGGTGAAATTATGTATGATAAATACAACTAGATGAAAAACTAGATGTACTTCATATGGTTAAGGATTGATGCAAAGGTTTGAAAAATCTTGAAATGATCTTGGAAGGTTGAATGCAGAGAATAGGGAAGAATGCTTGAGTGTACTTACTTGTATTCTTACTTCTCTCTTGTAAATGAGTGTCAAATCTTCTAAATGGACTTTGAATAACATTTTATAGGGAAACTAATGATCATGTCTTAAATGAATTTGCATGAGGCTGATAGGGAAAAATATAATGATTCAAAGGAATATGACCGTTAAGACCAATTTTAAACTTGGACAACAACACCAAAATTAGGACACCCTAGGTTTCAATGCTCCTATCTAAGTTGGGTGTTGTTTTCCTAAGGGAATGAGGCTTGGGGGGATAGATCTGGGCCTAAAATAACTATCTGGGCCTGAAAGGGTTAAGTCTAGAAGGCTAGGGATGACTGGGAAACAGTGAAAGAATAACCTAGAAGGATTGGGTAAGCAAGTAGGAAGACCTATGGATTGGGTATCATTATCCATACTTAAGTCATCTAATTTTGCATATTATATGACTACAACTAAAACAAACTATCTATTATAAAGGGTCAATAAGCCATATTACATTACCAATTAATTTTGGACCAAAGTTTGTGGATATTCTAATATTTTTGATGCATATTATGGAAAATTTGCATGTTACACTCAAAAAACTATGGTGAGAACAAATAAAAGCTATAAATCATGGTCCAAATAATTATATTGTATTCAAATTTGAAAATAATGAAATAAAAATTCAATGCAATTGAAAGGATGAACACCAAAAGATCAAACATTAGAAAAAATTGAAGTGGAATCCCTTAATAAAATGATATGTGAAGCTACACAAGGTGCTGAGAGAAATATAATGCTTATGCATAGGCATATTAAGAGGACAAATGTGTCACATCTTAATTTCTCTTTAAGCTAATCTACCTAATTATTCATGTATTATTATGGTTGTTAAATTAATTAATTACTATTTAATTAAGTTATAAGTCATATGTTGTTATGAGATAGTTATATGTTACTTAGATTACATAATTAAATTACTATGAGTTAGTTGTACTCATATACATTTTTACATTATGATCATGTTGTTAGTTTTTACAATAGTATTTTATGGATTTATATCATGATATTATGGGTTAACTACCTTATTATCATGAGTTAGATGTAGGAAAGATACATCCCTCAGATCATGATAGAGGGAGAACATCATCAGATAGGATGGCATAGATGAAGGTGTTGGGGGATGATAGATGAACAATTATAAACCCATGCACACACCATAATAGTTAGCATTCTTTATAATTATTGCTTTAATTTTTAGTTCTAGTATGTCTTTCATGTTATCTGCATTTAGATGATTGATTATGTGTGTTAGTTGTGATCTAGTTTCAATTTAATTCTTATGTGGATCTAATTATGTGATTGCATTATGGTTTTAGTACATAGATTAAGTGCATAGTGTTAATTTTTTTATCATGTTGTGTTATTGTATTCATGATTTTGGATGATATTTATTTACCAAAAAATTAAATCTATGTGTTTAGTATTTACTAAATTTTACCTATAGACTAACTAGAGTGTCTTTAAAATGTCTTATACATTAACTATTATTATGATATTCGGTAAATATCATTGTTTTGGATTAATTACTTGATATGTAAAATATATTTAAATACATTTGGGATAGTCTATATAGTGGTAATGACAAAAAAACTATTTTGTTATGATATCATAGTGTTTGATGTTAGTATAATGGTTGTTTGATTTACTATTGCAGTCAAAAGCTTGTTAATGAATTTACACTAGTCATTCTGTTATTCAAAGTCAAGATTATGTTGACCCTTGATAATTTGATTTAATTACTACCTAAGATATCATATGAACTAACCTTAACTAATGGGGTTTAATATATTGGCATTAGTATATAAATTGTGATTTAGTTTGATATACTTATGGGTTATCAATAATCATTTGCAATGATTTTGTAATTCAGCTTTGTAAAGTTTATAAATAGGCATGTGAGGTAAAAATAACATACATTAATAAAATGATTAAATAATTATTAATTAGTTTTTGGGATTATTTATTTGTATCAAACTTGAGTTAACCTAGATAAGCAAATAGATTTGTAAATAATGGGGTTTTTACATGATGAAATTATGGAGAGATCTAAGTTTGATGCTAATAGTTGCATGCATTACATGTATGAGAAAGTTCTATGGAGAAATAAAGATAAGAGGAGATAGAGAGATGGGTACGATACGACACGAGAAGGAGAATAAATTTTAGGTAGAGAGAAGAGGGTGGTGAGATATTCTAGTAGAATAAATAAAAAATATGAAAGCAATACTAAGTTTGGTGAATTTTATTTAATTTTTTTTTTTTTAAGATTAGGAAGTAATGTGTATTTTTACATGTAATCATTTGAGTAAATTTATTTATTATAATATCAAAAGATAAAGATTTATCCCTATGGATGGTTCAACCATCCATAGAGCTAAATCTTTATTCCTATTGGCAAGGAATGTGTAATGTTTTTACGATGGATTGGCCATTACCTTTAATGTGTTTATCTTAAATTCAGCTCTTAGAAATTTGAATACTACAATATGTCTTATCTTATAAAAAATATACCATGTATTTTTCAAAACCTAAGCTTGAATTAAAAATACTATATATACTATGTCGAAACCCTTAAACACATATATGTGGTAATGAATATGTCAAAACCCTAAGCATGTAAATTAAACAGGACTATGTGTATATTTTTTATTTTGATGAGTTAAAAATTAGGGTTGAGAAAGTTTTTTGAATTATTGGGACTGTATTGAATTATTGTGTGTAGTTATTATGAAATAACCACCCAGCTAGGAGAAACCGATCTTATTATTGGTTTTAGTCTATAGATACCTTTGAATTCAAAACCTTGACCATGTATAGAAAGACTGTGATTATATTCTTTTAAATCCTATGAAGGAAAATGTAGGTCATAATAAGTTGTATATGTTTGATATGGTTGTTAAAAATTTCATCATTTTAGGATGAATTCTATGAGTAGTTAAGTTACATATTAACATTTAATTTAATAATAATGTGTAATTATTATATATGAGGATAATTTTATACCCATTTTTATATTTGATAATGTATTCATGTCATTAATATTATGATGAGATGAATAAATGGATGTTAGATAAATTCACATACACATTATACAGGTCATTATATATAATTTGTATAGTGTTTATGTAATGTGGGTAAACAATTTAAATATTTTTTGGAAACTTGTAAGTGATTTATAATCCTTTAGTATATTATTTTATTTCACAGAGTTACTCAATTGAGTCAAACTATGAACTAGGCTTGAGGTATTTGTCAAAAACTATGCATTGACTATATAATGATAAATTCTTAAAGACTATGCAAGGGATTTGTTATTTTATATAAATCTGAGTTGATAGTTAATGTAGAAATTTTATCATCAAATATTATGGAATAGTATATCTAGTTTAATAAATTTGAATTAGGGGAAAATAGGGTAAACAAACTTTTTATAGTTTCCCATTAAATAAGGATTCTGACTTACCAATTAAAATCAGAAAAATGAAAATAGGGATTCGAGAATGTAGAAATATTATGATTAATCTTGTATGATATTTTTTGATTAAGTATTTATAATAGTTTGTTTTAACCATATGAATTTAATAATGGAAAATAAAACTACTACTAGTTTATAAAAATATAGGTTTTTTATATGTGAACAAATAGTGTATATAGTACATATTATGTGTGTAGTTGATAAGTACAGGTACATATATATGATATATATTTGTATGAGAAAAATTACATACACATACACATATATAGCATATATTTTTATGTAGGAGATGTGTGCTTATAATTATGGTATATGTTGGCTGTTAAATCAAGTTATAAAACCTGAGGTAGTATACTATGATTATATGCATACCACTCCTTAATAGTACAACAATTTAATATGAATAAAGGATTTATGATTGATGTGAGTAAATACATTAATTATTAGTTAATTGGTCTTTACAATTATTTATTATTGGCTTGTTGATTCATTATATATGTTTGACAAATTAAATGTATGTACTTTGATTATTTGCATACTTACCATGTTTAATACCTACTAATAGGAAGTAATCTGATTGCATATATTGGTTATGTTTTAAATTAACCAAATCTCATATTGATGGCACTAAGTAGTGAGATAGACTTCACTATCTTATCGAGCATCATCAATGTAAGATTGGGGTAATCTAATCAAGTGGTGTGTGTGAATTTCACTAATCCCTGTGATCATTAACTACTTGAAAATTTTGGCCAAATTAATGTTTAGTTAAACATTATCATTTTATATGTATAATTTGCATGTTTCAACAATATCATGTTAGAATGTATTTTATTTATGGTCCACATCATGTATTAGATATCTTACAACACATAGGTACTAGCTTATCTCTTTGGATTCTTGCATCATCACTATCTACCCATCTGTGAAGGGAGGGCCATTCCCTAGTTGGGGGATTATACGAAGGATCAATGTTCAGTGGTTGGTGTGCAAAAGTGGTCATATGATTCTCTCCATCCTCATAGTATTACTTCATTAGAGACTACAGTTGACATTACGATAGGATACTGGAGTTCATTATGATCCATGTTCCATAGATCCTTGTATCTTGTATTGTATTTATTATTGTGATAATATTCTTGATGAAAATATAATATTTATACATTTGTACATTTACAAAATTAGTTTTAATATTGTATCTAAAGTGGCTAGAATTATGTAATTATTTTTTGTAATTTATGTAGTATAATGAGTAAAATGGATTTGTACTTGTTTTACTTACTTTTTATCATAGTGATTAGTAAATGGATAAATTGTTACATGCCTATTTTATGCTTAACATATTTAGTATGTTTAATTTAGGATCACTAATTAGATTCTCATGATGAAGTCTAATGTTGTTTACATGGAATTAAATTTTACAAAAAATATGTTATTCTAGTAAATCTTAGGGGGATGTTACATTGTGGTGTCAGAGATATTACTCAAAATCTAGGACTTAATGGGTCCACTAACATTTTCTTGTCCTTCTATTTATCAAAAAGGAGAATGGTGTGAGCAAGAGAATCTGGTGAGGGTCCTTCAAATGTCAATGATAATAACCCTTCATTTGATTCTAATCAATTTATCATTGAGAAAGCAGCAAAGTTAGATCATATTCTTGAAACCATGAATGAAACTAGGGACTAAATAGCAGCCCTAGAATAGGATGTTCATAGCCATGAGAGGAAGCCCATCAGGATGTACCTGAAGAACATCCTATTAATTAGAAAATAACTCAAGAAAAGAGGCATGAATAAGTACCTCAGGAGGTGATAACTCGTGTAGCTATAAAATTAGCTAGAGATATGAAAAAATAGAATCCACCTAAGTTTAATGGAACCATTTTGTGAGATGGAGATGAAGCATGGTTAACTAAAATGGAGAAGTATTTCAAGATTTAAGACTAATCCAAATTCACTAAAGTAATTTGGGGAGATTACCAGTTGGTTGGTGAAGTAGCTACATTATGAGCCAACAAGAAGTTAGAAATGAATCTTAACTCTACCACCACCACATGGGAGCATTTTGTGATATTTTTTAGTTCATGATGGCTTCCATAGTTATACTTTGATCAAAATCTTATAGGTTTTTAAAATATTAAGGTGACCTATTGGTGAATGAATACTGGGACCAATTCACCAAAATTTTGAAGTATATACCTCAATATCAATCTGATGATAGGTTCAAAATTAGGAAGTTTATCATGGGATTAAAACCCATATTGGTGGTAAGGTGGATGCTCATGTACGATCAACCATGGATCAAGTCTTTGAGAAGGCATTCAAATAGGAATGAAATTTGAAATCTCTTTCTCAAGTCAGAGATAACTTCAAGAAAAAAAATTGAAGCTCTAAACCAACTTTCAAAAAGAAGAACTAGAAGCAGAGGAGTGGAGACTCCAAGAGCTAGTTCAAGAATCAAAATTCTAGATTCAACAATGGTTCAGGTATCAAGATATTGAGTAATTTTTTTAAATGAGGTTTCAATAAAAACCAACAATCTGACAGGAAAGAACCACTTGGAATTTTATTCATTTGTGGAGGTGACCATTTTTATTGTTATTTTATCCATGATAAGTCGAAGAACAAAGGTTATGCTCTACAATAGGGAATGTTTTAGTAATGGATACATGCAATAATTGACAATTAGAAAGCCAAATTTCAAGATACACCCATTGAACTATCAGGTATTTTATTTGAATATATAGTTTTTATTTTTATAGATATAATGGAAACATAGTGTTTTATTGATCTTAGAATACATAATAAGTTATCTAGAAAAGATGGAGTAATGGAAAATTTATGGTTGATACAATTTGGGAATGAGTCAATGTTCAAAGTTGACAAGTGTTTAGTAGAAGCTGATATTAGGTTACCTAAATTCACAATAGTATTAGATATTTATGTAGCACCAATAGGGTCATATGATGTGATCTTAAAATCCAATTATCTTGTGAATCATAAAGCCAAGCTTGATTGCTATTTAAATCAGGTTGAGTGTCAGGATGTTTTGGAAATCATACACAAATTCAGGGTGAGAAAAGAGAGTTGAGGCTTAGGTAGATTTATAAAATGAAACTGAAGAAGGCTCAAGGAAAAGGATACCAAGAATGTATTGTCTAGATAAATGAGATGGAGGAATATAAGGAACCTTCCCTTGAAGATTATCCTTTTCTTAATAATTTTCATGATGTGTTTCTTTAGGATTTTCCAAGATTGCCTCCCAAATGTGAATTTGATTTCTCAATTAATATCATACCTAGATTAGAACCATAATCTACAAATGTGAATTTGATTTCTAAATTGATATCATACCTAGATTAGAACCATAATCTAAGGCACTGTGCAGGATAACAACCACCAAATTAGTTGAATTGAGGGCTTAAGTTTAGGAGTTGTTATCAAAAGGGTTGATTAGACTAAGTTTATCACCATGGGGTGCACTAGTTGTCTTCATCAAGAAGAAGGATGGTACTCTTGCCTTTGTATTGATTATAGAATTTTGAATAAGGGGATAGTAAAAAAATAGATATACACTACCTCGTATAGATGATTTTTGTAATCAAATGCAATGGGTAATGGTAATTTATAAGATTGATCTTAATATATGTTATCATCAGCTGAGGATAAGAGATGAGGATATTCCAAAAATAATGTTTAGAACTATATATGGGCACTATTATTTCATAGTTTTACCATTTGGGTTGACAAATGCTCTGATAGCATTTATGAATCTCATAAATAGTGTGTTTAGAGATTATCTAGATCACTTTATTCTGGTATTTCTAGATGACATTATTATATATTCTAAGGATTAAGAAGATCATCTTCAACATTTGGTAATGGTTTTTCAATGTTTATGGAAGCATAATTTATATGTCAAGTTGTCCAAATATGTATTTTTCATAAATAAAGTGCATTATCTAGGACATTATTTTTATGGATGTTATTTTAGTAGATAAATCATAGATAAGAGCCATTATGGAGTGGTCAACACCAAATAATGTGCATGAAGTAGGAAGTTTCATGGGATTAACAGGATATTATAGGAAATTCATTCTAAATTTTTCTAAAATAGCTAATATAATTACCTGTTTACAACATAAAAATCAAAGTTTTATCTGGTTAGATATGTGTGAATTAGATTTTTAGGAACTGAAAAGGAGGCTTACATCAACACTAGTGTTAAGAGTTATCAATCCTAATGGTTAGTTATTAGTGATCATAGATGCATCTAGGGATGGACTTGGAGGAATTTTTATGTAGGATGACACAATGGTAGCCAATGAATCTAAGAAACTAAATCTTTAAGAGGTGAACTATGCCCCTCATGACCTATAACTTGTAGCAATTGTGCATGTTGTGTAAGTTTGGAGGCATTATTTATTGGGAAAACCATTTGATCTCAAGACTAATAACTTGGGACTCAATTAAATATTCACCCAACCAAATCTGAGTGCTCTTCAAAGTTGTTGGTTAGAGTTTTTGTCTAATTATGGTTTCAATATTAACTATATCAAATGCAATAAAAACAAGTAGATGATGCCCTAAGTCATAAGAGGTACATAGCAATTATGGCTACTATCAAGAGTAATTTCAAGGATCAATTGATTGAATTCTTGCTAGTAGATAAATTATATGAGTAGGTTAGGAAAGCATTGTCTGAGAATGATTAGAATCCTAAGTATAAAGGATTCAGAATAGAAAATGATTTTGTTTTGTGATACAATGAAAGGATGTGTGTACTAGATAGAGAGAATATGAGGGCATAGTAATAAAGGAATTGCACAATGCCCCATATTCAAGAAATCTAAGAGTAGCCAAACTCATGATATAGCTTAGACCACTCTATTTCTACAAAGGAATCAAAAAAGATGTAGTAGACTTTGTGTCTCATTGTCTAGAATGTCAGTGTGTGAAAGCTAAACATGTGCATCCAACTAGATTATTGTATCCACATGAAATATTATAAATAAAGTGGTAGGTGATCAATATGAGATTTATCCAAGGTTTACCATTATCATAGAATAGGCATGATATGATCTTGGTAGTAGTTGACAAACTAAGGTAGCTCATTTTATACTAGACAATTTGACTGATGATGCACCTACTCTTACAAAGAGATTTGTAAAGGAAGCATATCAGTTGCATGTATTTATAGAGAAGATAATTTCAAATCATGATCCAAGGATGAATTTATTATTTTGGTTGACTCTAAATTTAACTCTGGGTATGCAACTAAACTTCAACACTACATATCACCCATAGACTTATGGTTAGACTGAGTGAGTTAATCAAGTTTTATAGGATCTCCTTCATATGTGTTTCATAGATTAGTAATACAAGTGGGAAGAATATCTTCTATTTGTTTACTTCTCTTACAATAAATCATATCAATTAGTTTTAATGATTTCAGTATTTGAAGTGTTGTATGGAAGGAAGTATAGAACACTAATCAGTTGGGACAATTTGGAAGACAAGGTAGTCTTTGGACTTGAGATGCTTTCATAAATAGAAGAGCAAGTCCAGACAATCAGATAGAGGTTGGTCAAGGCTAATGATAGACATAAGATTTATGTTAATCTAAAGAGAATAGATAGGTATTTTTTAATAGGTGATAAGGTTTTTCTATAGGTTAAACCTCATAAAAGCTTGATTAAATTTTGAAAATTAACAAAACTTTCACCGATATATGTGGGATGCTTTGAGATTTTATATATGGTCAACCCTATAGCATATAGGTTTACATTACCACTAGCCCTAGTTCTATTGAATAATTTATTCCATGTGTCTTATCTTAAAAATTATATAGTTGATCCTTTACATGTGTTGGATTGGAATGCTTTACAATTTCTAAATCCTGCGGAGGTCATGGTAGAACCAATCAGAGTAATTGACACTTGAAAAATCCATTTGCATAATAGACAACTGTCACAATGCAAGGTTATATGGGACCAATACTCTAAGAAAAGTACTACTTGGGAGGACTATGATTATTTTTACATGTTATTTCCACATTTGTTTACCTGATTTGTTACTTCATACTACATTAATTTTCTATTGAAATATGTTTTTAATTCAAAACTAGCTTTTAAACAAGTGTCATCAAGATGATGACCAGCTTTAGGGGGGAAGGATGTCACATCTTGATTTATCTCTAAGATAATTTACTTGATTATCCATGGATTATTGTGGTTGTTAAATTAATTAATTATTATTTAATTAAGTTATAAGTCATATATTATTATGAGATAGTTATATATTGATTAGATTACATAATTAAATTACTATGAGCGTAATTGTACTTATATATTCTTTATATTATGATCTTGTTGTTAGTTTTGATAGCATTATTTTATGGATATATATCATGATATTATAGGTTAACTACTTTATTATCATGATTTAGATGTAGGAAAGATCCATCCCTTAGAGTATGATGGAGTGAGAGCGTCATTAGAGGGGATGACATAGATTATTGAAGTATTAGGGGATGATAGAGGAACAAATAAAAACCCACACACACACCAAGATAATTATCATTCTTTATATGCATTACTTGAATTGTTAGCTATATTATGTATTTTGTGTTGTCTACATTTAGATGATTGATTATGTGTGTTAGTTGTGATCTAGTTTTAGTTTAATGCTTATGTGGATCTAATTGTGTGATTGCATTGTTGTTCCCAAAATTTGTCACTGGTTTTTGTGGAAAACATGTCAACCATTTTAGTCTTATAGGCCAAATGGTCTCTTTCTTCCTCAAAATTTTCTAAGCAGTCAAATTATTCCATTGAATAAGCCTTTTCGGCTAAGGAAATCATAGGTTCAAAAGGCGGGCTTTTGCAAGGAAAAATCTCAAAACACTTAAGGCATTTCCTAAAAAATTATAAGGATGGTTCAATGCCAAGGTTATATCAAAAGGTTCAATGATGGGGTTCAATAATATGGAATGAACCATTGAACTCTACCTCTGGAATGTTCAAAGAGTTCAAAGGTTCAATGAGTTTAAAGTTTCAATGCGTTTAAAGGGTTTAAAGATTCAAAGTTCAAAGTTTAAGCGAATGTTTCAAGTAGAAGATTTCAGAAAAAGGTTCAACTGAATGGTGAAAATAAATGGTTCAATGACACCTTGAACTCATAAAGAAGACTAAGTGAACACGGTTCTTTACAAAACATTGAACTGTTAAACTGCCGAACCGTTGAACTTTGAACTGTTGAACCATTGAACAGGTGAACTCTGAAAGGTTCAAAGTTTCAAGGTTAAAAGTGGTTCAAAGTGACCAGTGATGTCCCCATGGACATCAAATTTAGCATAATGAAATAACTATTAATTTTTTAATAACGTAGACCTGAGAACAAACTCAGTAATTAGCCAAGGAAGGAGTCAAAGAAACCAGCAAAAGGTGAGAAGATAGCCTCGAGAGCTTAGATCAGTAGTAAGAGAAAAAATATAGCAAGGAAAGAGGGAATCAAATAGAGAATCCAAAAGCATCAGTGGAAGAGTTATTCTAGTAGGTGGAGCAGTCTACCAGGTGGATATTAGAGAGTGTAAGTATTCAATGGTGCAGCCTATTTTTCTTCATTTGAGTAAAGATAAGTGGACAGTCGTGTAAGTATCATAAAGAGAATCAGCCTTACCTTTTAGAAGATCAAGCAACCCATGCTTTGGAGAGGAAATTTGATATGATTTGAATGGCTCCAGCATGGCCTCTGCATGTAACTTCCTGTTTCCAATGCATTCAATGTAGCATGGGCCATTTTGTAAAAACAAATTCCAAAGTCTTTCTCTAGAGGCTATATATTGTAATCTCTTAGTTTGTAGAAAGGGAATCTCTCTATTATTAGAATTGAAACTCTACCCAAATCAAAAGGCATTCTTGAGACTTTGAGCTTAGACTGTTAATCATATTTTATCAAGTGAATGAGAAAGCAAGTGACCTTTCAGACTTTGTGTTGAAATAGCTTGTGTTATCTAGGAAATCATTCTTATGTATTTTTCCTAAATACACTCTTGTCCATTTAATAAAATAAGTAGAAAAAGTGGAAATAATATGAAATATGTCCTAAAGTCAACTATAAGAGACTTTGTGCTACCATAATTGTCTTTAGTTTGTGTGTGTTTTATGTTTCAGGATATTGGAGAGACTTTGAGCTCCCCTTATCCTTCATAATCTTTTACTCTATTGTAGTTTTCGGTGGAGACTATGTGTTACACTTAATTCTAATATGTTACTTTGTTTTAAATTAGTAGGAGAAATAATGAAATATTTGGTGCTTTCATGGGTTCCTTGTGGATCCAGTTACTACCTAGGAAAAATTCCTACTATTTGTTGAAGATAATTTTTGAAAGAAGAGAAATGCCTTCAGTAATTACACAAGAATTCTCCTTTATTTTTTGAACATCATCTCTAAAAAAAGAGAGATGGATGGTATGATTTCACCCCTGAGTCTATTTTTAGTTTATATTAGTATATTATAGTTTACAGGGAACCTCCCCTTGCTAAGAGGAGAGATTTATCTCATTATGTTGTGGTAACCACACCTATTTTGCCATATAAATCTCATTGTCCTATGGTTGATATACCCATTTTTCCTTTATTTAGTTGATGAAAAAATATTTACTCAACAATTTTTGGTGACTTCACTAGGGAAGAATGCACAATTTGAAGCCTCAAGCTTCAAATTGAAGCATTTCCAGTTTTTTTGCATTCTACACTCTAGCAGATCCATGGTATACACAAATCCAGAGAGCTCAAGGTATTGTTGATCATGTGTTTGAGTTTTTGTAGTGAAATAATTTTAACCTTTATCCTCTACAATCTCACCTTCAGCAAACCAGGAGCTTTCCTCCTACCAACGTCAGGTCCCCAATACCAAGCAAAGGTTCTCTTTCCTCTGCTAGCAGAGCTTTGTCATACATACCCTACAGAGGTTCGTTATCCCTCCTATTAATCATCATATCATGGCAGCCCAAGGTCCTTGAGGTAACACTTTTGGCCCTCTGAATCTAACCCCACTTTACATGAACTACCCCGTAGTTCAAGAAAGAATTTTCCCAAGTTCTATGGTGATGGGAGAGTTCATCTTGATGAGCATATTGCAACTTTATGTATATCCTGTGGTGTGATAGGCATTGAATTTGAAGATATATTAGTTAGACTATTTGTGGAAACATTGTAAGGCGCTACCATAGACTGATTTTATCATTTGCAAGCACAAATAGTAACTGACTAGAACACTCTCAAGGCCAAGTTTGAGGCTAGGTTCAAACCAACAGAAGATGCACATGCCCTGTTAACCTAGCTTACACAAATGAAGAAGGAGCCTCATGAACCATGTGAGACTTCATTGCTAAATTTGAAAAGCTGAGGAATAGGATTCCTACAATTGCTCAGCCAATGCCAGAAAATCTTAAGTGCTTATTCATCAATTTTTAGCGTCCTAAAGTGAGTTTCCTATTGAGTTAGGCTGGCCACATAGATCTTGATGCAGCTCAGATTTTGTCCAATGAGGTTGAAGATGATCTTATCTTGATAGGAAAGATAAGAAGAGATCCTAATAGAAATAAATCTTTTTCATCTTCTAAAAATTTCTCTACAAGCACCACTGATCCTATGGTGCAAAAGCTAGCAAATGAATTGTTAGCTCTGAAAAATCAAATGGCACAAGGGATGTCTACCCCTCCTTCTTATCAGGATATACCAATGAGGATATTTCCCAACCATTCATATCAAGGCAATACTTCCAAGAATTAAGGGAAACTAAATCATCTCCTTCCCCCACAGGGGAATCTTGCCATTTAAGCATCACCAGATAACTCAGTATTTGGTTATCATGAAGCTAAACATGATTTCTCTTTCCAACCTAAGTTGGACCAAGAATATGACATTGATCTCTTTGTAGAAGGTGAAGAAGAATTAGCTGGCGACTCCAACATTGGTTTCCTCAATTACCAGGATGAAGCAAGAAGAAAGAGAGAAGTGTTTGATGGATCATACACTATTTTTACTAGGTCCCAGAACTAGTCAACTCAACAAGATGATAAGGAAAAAATAGGGAAAGAATCTCAATTAGTAATTTCAATTGATAAATGGGGGACTTCATTGTCTTTCCAATCAAAGGACCCAGTGATCAATAAAAAAGTAAGTACTTCAAACAACCCTACACCTTCTACTTCAATTTCTCATACTAGTACCACACCCATCCAAACCCAGAATGATGGACTTCCTTCCTCTAGTCCTAGTTATTTTCAATCATTTGATATAATTGACCATATTAGGAATACCAAGATCCAAATGTATAAGTTTTAATACTTACAAGCCAACCCTCAACAGTTGGATATGCTAGTTGAATGCATCAAGAATAAAATTATCCCCACAGGCCAAAATGTTTCAAAGGTGATTCTTGATCCCCCAAAGAATGCATCCACCCAAAATAATCTTGTCATTACTCCTCCTATTTCCCCTAGGAAAATAGAACCTTTTTATGTTTCCCTATTGATAAATGGTCATAAGTTGAGCAACTGCATAATAAACTATGGTGCTTCTGATAATGTGATGCTTACCAAGGTGGCAGACTCTCTCAATCTCACTCTAAATAAAAATTTTGGGAGATGTTTCTCCATGGAAAAAAATCAAGTGCCACTTTTGGATTAGATCAAGTATGCCCAATTCGCATTTGTGCCCTTCCCATAAAAAAGCATTTAAAATGACAATTTTGGTGGCCGACATTCTAGCTTCCTATGGCATTCTACTTAGACAAAAAATTTGCAAGGATATTGGTGGAGAATTGAATATGGACCTATCTGAGGTGAGGATACCTATTAAGGGAATCATGCAAAGGCTTCTTCCTAAGAAGGAATCAAAATATATTGTCACTCAAACATCTGACCTAAAGCTCAAATTCTATTTGAATCCTCAGGAATGGTTAACTAATTTTTATCTATAGAAGATGTTTCTATTTCATTAGATAAAATTTCTATAAGTGACAATCCAAAAAATTTAGACAAGACATCAGAAGAATTGGTAGAGCACTATTTAGATGAAAAATGATCTTCCCTCTCTAATGAAGAAAAGTTTGAATGGAGATCAGATTCTAATGATGTCTAGAATCTAGAATTTGATGGCAGCAATTCTTCTATCAGTTATGGAGCCAAAATTGTTTTGATATCTCCACAAGGAGATATTTTCCCCTATTCATATAAGTTTTAGTTCAGCAATACCAATAACACCACTGAGTATGAATCTTTGTTGATCAGATTGAAAGCTGCTCAAGCTAAAGATGTTAAGCTTCTTCATGCCTAAGGAGATGTTAAACTGGTGGTTTGTCAGGTGAGGAACCTGTATCAAACCAATAAAAAAAGATTGTGACATTATTTTAATTTGGTGTGGGACTACCTTGAAACTTTTGAGGCTTTTAGTATTTCTATGGTGCTGAAATAATTTAATGATCAAGCAGAATCATTGGCTGTCTCTGCAACTCTCATGGTTCCTCACCAAGATTTTAAAGGGAAAAATTATACTATTGAGTTGGTCTTTTGACCAAGTGTACCTGATAATGCCAACCATTTTCAAGTATTTAATGAGGGCAACCAAATCATTATTTTTTTAGAATAGATAGATAGCTTTTAGGAGATTTATTTTGAAGACAGTGAATCTCTGCCATGGGAATCAGTTCCTAAAATAAATTTAAAAACTAGTGAAGAGTTCCTTCAGCTCAAAGGGAATAAAATTCATAAAGGGTTAGTTTCTCTTGAGAAGCTATTCGATAAGCATGATAGGTTTATCAAGAAGAAACAAATGGATTCAAGTTCCTCCATAGATTTTGATCAAATAAATTTAAGTATAGAAGATAATCCCAAAATAGTCAACATTGGGAATTGTTGCACTCTTGATGAAAAACTCAAACTCATTACTCTAATTCACCATTACATTTATGATTTGGCATACTCTTATGATGATCTAAAATTTCTCAAGCTTGAATAAATTTGGCATGAAATTCCTCTCAAGGTTGGGTCATTGCCTCACAAGTAGAAACAAAGGTAGTACAACCCCAAGATATTAGGTACTATTCTTTCTGAGATCCAAAAAATTTTAAATGTGAGGATAATTTTTCTAATCCATCATTCCACCTGAATTGTGATCATAGTCACTGTGAGAAAAAAGAATGGTTAAATTTGCCTCTATGTTGATTTCATAAATCTAAATCAATCCTCTGTAAAAGACAAATACCCCCTACCCATTATGGATCAACTACTACAAACAGTGACTGGCTCAGAGATGTTATCAATATTAGATAGCTTTTTAAGGTATAACCAAGTGGAAGTTGGTGAATCAGACTAATATAAGACTACTTTCAATACACCTTGGGGAACCTTTGCATATCATAGAATGACTTTTGCTTTGATCAATGATGGTGCCACCTTCCAGAGAGCGATAGATCTTACCTTCAAAAACAAAATGGGGAATTTCATTGTGGTACATCTTGATGACTTGACCATCTTTTCTAAACATCATCCTAATCATGTGCATCATTTAAAACAAGTGCTAGAATGATGTCAACAAAATGGCATTTCTCTCAATCCTAAGAAATCATTTCTTAGGGTTACATAAGGGAAACTTCTCGATCACACTATATCTCGAAAAGGCATAAATATCAACCCAAAAAGAGTCAAATCCATTCAAGAGCTTGTTTTTCCCATTAGTAAAACTGTAGTCCATTCTTTCTTTAGAAAGGTGAATTTTATATGAAGGTTCATTCCTAAATTTATAGAGAAGACTCGCCACATTGTCAACATGATGAAGGGTAAAGCTACTTTCTATTAGATTGAATAAGGCAAGTCGGCATTTTAAGAGATCAAGGAATATATTACCCATGCCCTAATCCTAGTTTGTCTAGATTATACCAAAAACTTCGTAATATATAGATATGCTTTTAAACACACGCTTTCAGCCATTTTGGTTCAATAAAAAAAGGTCTAGAGTCCATCATATCTTTCATGAGTTGTCCTCTCAAAGCTCATGAGCTAAAATATTCAAACATGGAGAAACATGCTTATGTTGTGGTTAAGGTGGTAAAACACTTCCATTTTTACATCCTAAACTCACACACTGTTACTCTGGTTCTTGATACAACAGTAAAGTCTATTCTAACTCAATAGGATTTTGGAACTAAAAAGGTTAATTGGATTGCTAAAATCTAGGAGTTTGACCTTTTTATCAAACTCACAAAGCTTGTGTAAGGAAGAGGCCTCTGCCAATTAATTGCTGATAACATACTAGAGGAAGTAGGGCATGAAGAAACAAAGGTTGAAGACATGCCTATAGTTCTCTTTGTCACTACTAAGAATGAGTGGTATTCTAATATCACTCATTTTCTTACCTATGGTGAGTGTCCTGCCCACCTGTCTCATAAATAAAATAGGACTGTTAAGTTGAAAGCTATTAACTTTGTTCTGTGGGACAACAGTTTGTACAAGAGGAAACTTGATGGGGTATTTCTTCATTACATGGATAAAGTGAAATAGAGAAAACATTTAGAGTCTTTCCACTATTTGGCTTATGGAGGACATTTTTTTGCACCTGTGACTGGCCATAAGATTCTACAAGCTAGGTACTATTGGCCTACTCCATTTCAAGATTCATACACTTAAGTGTGTAGATGTGAGTTGTGTCAATAGTTCATTGGGAAACCCAAGTTGGCCACATTAACTCTCAAGCTGGTGGTGATCGAAGAGCCATTTCAATAATGGGTATTGATTTCATTGGCACTATAAACATATCCTTGAGTGTTGGACATGACTATGTTCTCATAGCCATAGACTATCTTACCAAGTGGGTGGAAGCCATTCTATTCAAGCATGCTACTTCAGAAGTGGTATGTAATTTCCTCAAGAAAAATATTATTTCCAAGTTTGGAGTCCCAACCAAGATTGTAATAGACAATGCATCCTATTTCTCTTCTCATGAGGTTACCCAGTTCTACTATTTTTATGGGATTATCCTCTCCCACTCTTCTAACTATTATCTACAAGGAAATGGTCAAGCAAAATCAAGCAGTAAAAACTTGGTGACCATTATCAAGAAGTTGGTAGATGAAAATCATAGAACCTAGCATAAAGCATTGTTTGACACTTTATGGGCAGATAGGATTACACCCAAAAGGGCGAAAGGTATGTCACCATTTCAACTTCTATATGGTTTGAATACAGGGATACCAACCACCCTAGAACTACCAGCACTAAAGTTGGCAAAGGCAATCGAAGATCAAACATTTGAAGATTCCATTGACAAGAGGATCATATTTTTGACTGAACTAAATGAGCAATGAGCTATGTTAGTGGACCGTATTGTTGCACATCAAATTCTGGTAAAGAAACTCTTTGACCAAAAAGCAAGGTTTCATGATTTTTAGATTGGAGATCAAGTCTTGTTATGGGACAAGAGGAGAGTACCAAGTAGAATGCATGGAAAATTGGATTCCTTATGGAGAGGTCCATTTTCCATTCATTGATTAAATGGTGAAAATAGTTTTTTACTAAAATATCAAGATAGAATACCATTTTCATTGCCTCACAGTGGGCAGCATCTAAAGCACTTCAATCCTTAAACTATCAGATAAGTCTAATTATACATTTGTATATTATTTATTTGTTTTATGTTTTTCATTTAGGTTTTGGCATCTTTCTCTTTTTTTATGGCATGACTCCATAGCCCAATGGCATAGACAAAGGCACTTAGAGTCTGGATTCCACTCCCTTCAATTGTTTCAAAATACAATCGATGGAAGTTCCCCAACTAGAGCCAGTTGTTGTTCCCAAAATCCATCACTAGTTTTTGTGGACAACATGTCAACCATATTAGTTTTGTAGGCTAAAATGGTCTCTTTCTTTCTCAAAATGTTTTGAGTAGTCAAGTTATTCCATTGAACAAGCCTTTTGGGCTAAGGAAATCATAGGTTCAAAAGCCGGGCTTTCATAAGGAAAAATATCAAAACACTTAAGGCATTTCCTAAAAAATTGTAAGGATGGTTCAACACTAAGGTTCAATCAAAAGGTTCAAAAACAAGGTTCAATAATATGGAATGAACCATTGAACCATTGAACTCTACCTCTTAAAGGTTCAAAGAGTTCAAAGGTTCAACTAGTTCAAAGCTTCAACGTGTTGAAAGGGTTTAAAGATTCAAAGTTCAAAGTTCAAGAGAATGGTTCAAGCAGAATATTATATAAAAAGTTTCAAATGAATGGTGTAGATAATTCGTTCAATGACACCTTGAACTCATAAAGAAGACTAAGTGAATGCGTCTCTTTACAAAACATTAAATTGCCAAACTGTCAAACTGTTGAACTTTAAACCATTGAACCATTGAACCAGTGAACTCTGAAAGGTTCAAAGGTTCAAAGTTTATAGTGGTTCAAAGTGACCAGTGATGTCCCCATAGACATCAAATTTAAGGTAACGAAATAACTGTTAATTTTTGAATAACGTAGACCTGAGAACAAACTCAGTGACCAGCCAAGGAAGGAGCCAAAGAAACTAGCAGAAGGCAAGAAGATAGCCCTGAGAGCTCAAATCAACAAGAAGAGACAAAATATAGTAAGGAAAGAAGGAATCAAATAGAGAATCTAAAAGAATCAGTGGAAGAGTTATTCCAGTAGGTGGAGCAGTCCACTAGGTGGATATCAGAGAGCACAAGCATTCAATGGCATGGCCTATTTTTCCTTGTTTGAGTAAAGATGAGTGGATAGTTATGTAACTGTCATAAAGAGGAGCGGCCTTACCTTTCAAAATATTAGGTGACCCATGATTTGGAGAGGACATTTGATATGATTTGAATGGATCTAGCATGGCCTCTACATAGAACTTCCTCTTTATAATGCATTCAATGCAGCATAGGCCATTTTGTGAAAACAAGCACCAAAGTCTATCTTTGGAGGCTATTATTGTAATCTCTCAGTTTGTAGAAAGGGGATCTCTCTGTTATTAGAAGTGAAACTCTACCCAAATTGAAAGGAATTCTTGAGACTTTGAGATTATACTTTTAATCATATATTATCAAGTGAATGAGAAAGCAAGTGACCTTTCAAACTTTGTGTTGAAATAGCTTGTGTTATCTAGGAAATCATTCTTATGCCTTTTTTATAAATACGGTCTTGTCCATTTAATAAAATAAGTAGAACAAGTGGAAATAATCTGAAAGATGTCTTGAAGTTGATTGTGGGAGACTTTGTGCTGCCATAATTGTCTTTAGTCTATGTGTTTTTTATGTTTCAAGATATTGGAGAGACTTTGAGCTCCCCTTATCCGTCGTAATATTTTACTATGTTGTAGTTTTTAGTGGATAATTTGTGTTGTACTTCATTCTACTATGTTATTTTGTCCTAAATTAGTAGGAGAAATAATGAAAGACTTTGTGCTTTCGTGGGTTTCTTGTGGATCCAGTTACTACCCAAGAAGAATTTTTGTTATTTGCTGAACATCATTTTTGAAAGAAGAGAAATGCCTTTAGTAATTACATAATAATTCTCCTTTATTTTTTGAACATCATCTGTGAAAAAAGAGAGATGGATGGTATGATTTCACCCCTGAGTCTATTTTCAATTTATATTAGTAAATCATAGTTTATAGGGAACCTCCCCTTACTGAGAAGAGAGATTTATCTCATTATGTTGTGGTAACCACACCCATTTTGTCATATAAATATCATTGTGTTGTGGTTGATAAACCCATTTTGTCATCAGTTAGTTTATGACAAAATATTCACCCAACATGCATTATGGTTGTAGTACATAGGTTGAGTGCATAATGCTACTTTTTTATCATGTCATGTTATTGTATTCATGATTTTGGATAATATTGTTTTATCAAGAAAGTAAATATATATATATATATATATATATATATATATTTACTTACTGTTACCAATAGACTAGCTAAAATGTCTTCAAAATGTCTTATACATTAATTGGTTATTATAATATTTAGAAAATATCATTATTTTGGCTTAATGTCTTGATATATAAAATATAGTTAAAGACATTTTGGATAGTCTATATATATATATATATATATATATATATATATACTTACTATTACCAATAGACTAGCTAAAATGTCTTCAAAATGTCTTATACATTAATTGGTTATTATAATATTTAGAAAATATCATTATTTTGGCTTAATGTCTTGATATATAAAATATAGTTAAAGACATTTTGGATAGTCTATATAGTGGTAATAATAAAACAACTATGTTGTTATAATATCATAGTGTTTGATGTTAATATAATGATTATTTGATTTACTATTGCAATCAAAAACATGTTAATGAATTTACACTAGTCACTATTATATTCAAATTCAAGATAATGTTAACCCTTGATAAGTTGATTTAATGAATACCTAAGCTATCATATTAACTAACCTTAATGAATGGGGTCGAATACATTGGCATTAGTATATAAGTTGTGGTTTCTTTAATTTGATATACTTATGGGTTATCGACAATCATTTGCAATGATTTTGTAAGTGGAATTTGTAAAGTTGATACATGGGCATGTTTGGTCAAAATACCATGCATTAATAAAAGAATTAATATAATGATTAATTTTTTGGGGGAAAATTTGAGAGAATAATGGGGTTTTTACATGAAATAACTATAAAAAACTATGATATTGATGCTAACATTTGCATGCATTACATGTGTGAGAAAGTTTGATGAATAAATAAGGATAAGAGGAGACAGAGATATGGGCATGGTAAGTCACAAGAATGAAAATAAAGTATAGTCAAAGAGAATAGGGTGGTGAAACATTTCGGTAGAAGAAATGTAAAATTTGGAAGCAATACTAAGGTTGGTGAATTCAATTTCATTAGTTTTTGTTCAAACACATGAAGTACTATGTATTTCTCCATGTAATGGTTTGATTAGATTTACCTGTTATAATATCAAAAGATAAAGATAAAGTTTCATCCCTGTGGATGGCTTGGCCATCCATAGAACTAAATCTTTATTACTATTGGCTAGGAATGCATAATTTTTTTATGGAAGATTAGCTATTAGATTTAATGTGTTTATCTTAAGTTTAACTCTCATAAATTTGAATACTATAGATGGTCTGAGCTTATACAAAATAGATTCTATATTTTTCAAGACCTAAGCTTGAATTAAAAATATTGTATCTACTATGTTGAAACCCTTAAACACATATATGTGGAAATGAATATATCAAAACCCTAAGCATGTATATTAAACAAGACTGTGTGTATATTTTTTATTTTTGTGAGGTAAAATATTAGGGTTGATCAATTTTTTTGAATTATTGGGAGGATATTGAATTATTGTGTGTACTTATTATGAAATAAACACCCAGCTAGGAGAAACCAATCTTATTATTGGTTTTAATCTATAGATAATGGATTTGTATACCTTTGAATTCAAAACCCTGACCATGTATAGAAATATTGTGATTAAAATCTTGTAAAACCTATGAAGGAAAACCTAGGTCAGAATAAGTTGTATACATTTGGTATAGTTGTTAAAATTATGTCATTTTAGGATGAATTTAGTGAGTAGCTAAGTTCCACATTAACATTTAGTTTAATAATTATGTGGAATTATAATATATAAGGATACTATTATACTCATTTTGATATCTGATAGTGTATTCATGTCATTGATATTATAATGAGATGGATAAATGGGTGTCGGATAAATTCACATATACATTATAAAGTTCATTATATATGATTTGTATAGTGTTTATGTAATGTGGGTAATAAATTCAAATCATTTTTAGAAACATGTAAGTGATCTATAATCCTTTAGTATATTATTTTATTTCAAATATTTAGTCAACTAATTTGAACTATGAACTAGGCTTGAGGTATTTGTCAAAAACTATGCATTGAATGTATAATAGTAAATTCTTAAAGATTATGCAAGGGATTTATTATTTTATATAAATTTGAGTTGATAGTTAATTTAAAATTTTAATCATCAAATATTTTATAATAGTATAGTTAGTCTAATAAACTTGAATTAGGGGAAAATAGTGTAAATGGACTTTGATAGTTTCCCATCGA
Organism: Torreya grandis; assembly: GCA_037957365.1. Classification (NCBI taxonomy): domain Eukaryota; kingdom Viridiplantae; phylum Streptophyta; class Pinopsida; order Cupressales; family Taxaceae; genus Torreya; species Torreya grandis. Next base: position 621,221 of record JARHVA010002862.1, read on the forward strand.
ATATGGATTTTGACTTACCAATTAAAATCATAGAAATGAGAATAGGGATTCGAGAATGTAGAAATATCATGAATTATCTTGTATGTTATTTTCTAATTATGTATAATTTTTTGTTTGAACCACATGGAATTCTTAATGGAAAATTAAAATTACTGCTAGTTTATAACAAAATGGGATATTTATATGTGAACAAATACCGTATATAGTGCATATAATGTATGTAGCTGATAAGTATAGGTAAATATATATGATATATATCTGCATGATAAAAATTACATACACATATATATCATATATTTATATATAGGAGATGTGTGCTTATAATTATGGTATATGTTGACTGTTAAATCAAGTTAAAAAACTTGAGAGGTAATATACTATGATTATATGAATACCACTCCTTAATAGTACAACAATTCAATATGAATAAAGGATTTATAATTGATGTGAGTAAAGACATTAATTTTAAGGTAATTGATCCATGAAATTATTTATTACTAGCTTATTATTAATTGAAAAATGTGTACATGGAAATAAATTATGATTATGTTGTTTGTCATAGATGGTACTACATATGAGTTACTTTTTTAAAGTTAGAAACATGTAGTCCAAGTATAAAATATACCCAATTAGTGTAGATGGTACTTGTTTATGTTTATTATTTATGTAATAAATAAAATAGTTAAGATTCATTGCATACATTTGATGGAATAAATGTATATAGTTTGATTATTTCCATACTTAACATGTTTTATGTTAATTTATAGGAAGTAATCTAATTGAATCTATTGGTTCTATTTAAAATTAACCAAATATAATATTGCTGGAACTAATTAAATAGCGAGATGGACTTCACTAGCTTTTCTAGCATTATCAATGTAATATGAGGGTGATCCGATCAAGTGTTATGTATGAATTTGATTGATCATTATGATCATTAACTATTTCAAAACTTTGGTCAAAGTACTTTTTGTCTCCAAATATTTCACCCTAGAAGATTTTTTTCAAGCCTCTTCAAGATTTGGCCAATATGGGAATACTTCTAGGTGTGTGGGGCACCTATAGTGGAAGTAGACCTCTAAAATTGAAAGGGATAGCTCCCTAGATACGACTTGATATGATTATGCTACTAAAACTACCTATTATGGGTGAAAAGGGAGAGAAAGATACATAAATCAAACCTAAAATAGGAGGTGATACACCAAAAGTTGTTCCCATTCATACACTTGGAATTTGCATTGTGAACTAAGACAACCAAACTAGCCTAAACACCATTAATGGAGCTCCCTAACATTAATGTTTCTCATAAAGGAAAATAAAAACTCAAAAAATGAAGGTAAGTTAAGGGAAGGTTATATATGACAATACCAAACTCATACACACTTCAAGAGTCAATTTCAATAGCATGCACTTCATGAAACCTATTAGGAGAGAAGTCATTTGCAGTAACACATTCAAGGATTGCATGAAAACAATATGAACTCAATATATGCTTGACATTCAAGATGGATCACTTCAAAACATAGTGAAAATGGACTTAGAGTATCAATAGCTTGCTTCTCATTAGATTAAGTACAAATCAAGGTACAATTTTGGTAGGGTTTCACCATACCAAGAGTTCGAATCCTTTACAATGGCAAAAATGGCTCCATTTATAGAACTTGGTATAAGAAAGAGAAAAGATAAGTTGAATACGTACAAGGACAAGTGTATAAAGGTGAAAATAACTTACAATTCATGTTGATGAAGTTGAAAAGGAGTCATGAAACTGATTTACACATCATTCTATCCCAAATTATCCCCTTTTCCAAGTGTGGCATAGAAAATCTTCTCAATCATTCTCTCTTGAAAACTACCTTCATCATAGGCTTCTTTTTTATCATTTCAAAGCAAGTTAGGACAAGTGTCTCATGTCTAATGAGGAGAGGGAGTTACAAAGGAGACTTAACCTGAATTGGGAGTTTTCTTGATCATGACATTCTCTTACACAAGCTTAATCATCACCTATCATCAAGATCAATCATCACCTATCATCAAGATCACTCTCTAATAGGCATTCCTTGACACTTGGTACTAGTATTTTTGAATCCTTCTTAACTGATCCATACTAGGGATCTTGTGACACATTTTGGGACACCTCATATGCTTGGCTTCATGAGAAACATCTTAAAAAGTCTCCCAACTTGAGTTTCCACTATGTTCATTATGTCATTCTAGATGCTAGTTTAGATAGGTTAAATAGAGAGAGATGGTAGAGGAACTTGTGAATATTTCAAAATTCTAAAAATTAAATAGAGTGTTGGCTCAAGTCCTAAGATACCTCCCAAAGTGATTGGCATCTTTCAATCATCTTCAAAACTTACAAAACACAAGAAATTATTAAATAAACTAGTCCCCTAATCCATTTGTATGGATTCCATATAATCTAATTCCATATGTTTTATCCTTATGGAGTTTTCAACAACTTTTATTCCACACTCATGTTCAAATTCATCCATTTAGATTCACTTTTGGCCTCATTTCCTCCATTAGGTCCTAAAACAAGGTTTATACTGATGGAGCCCATAGTTTTATTATAGGAATTTGTAGTTGGACTGATGGAGTCCATATATTTTTTTATGGATTAAACATATCTAAAATACCCTTGAAATCATGAACTAGTCAAGTGAAAATCATGGATAAGGTCAAAATTACACATGATCCTCAATTTGGCTTCTAAGCTTAAAGGTTTCTTTCATGCATGAGAAAAGTACCCCTACTCTAAGATAAAATAGATAGGTCCTACACCATTATTTTTGGAAAATTTATGATTATATTACCTTCTTGGACACCTAAAGGTAATATTTACCAAATTTTAGCTTTTAACTTCTCCATTTACCCTTCCAACTAGCATGAAACTCAAAACTAACTTATGAAGGTGACTGCCTACAAGTTGAGGGTGAAATTGGCATTTTTGACCTCATAAGTGGATAACTTTGATATTTTTACATTTTTTTATATCTACTCATGTTCTTTAAGGTTCCTATCATCATATTTAAGCTCTGGATATTCTCCCTTGCCCTTGTGGAGGTACTTGACCCTCTAATTGTCTTCATAGCATGGATGGAACATTGAAACCTCAACAAGCACCTATAGCTAGGAATGAGATTCTGAGTGATTTGAGGCTATTTTTTTGTGTATCCTTCCATATTCACCTAAAGAACATCTTAGTAAATCATCAATTCATTTAGTCACTTCTTCTTGACATATTGACCCCTATAAAGCCATCATTCAATAAATTAGTCACCCAGCCTAGCTGAGGCTTAGCTTGGATTATAAAAGGGTCCTACAACTTTCATGAGCCTTGTAGGTTACTTTTAGATGTGATGTATATGATCCATGGTCACTTATATTCTCAAAAGTTCAACATAAATTTTCTTAGGTCATATTAGCATCTTCAAGGTTTTATACTGCTCACTACCTTCCATAGTCCCTTTAGCTTGGTTGTAGGCCACTTTATAGGTTTGAATAGGGAAGTATAGTAGGTAATACCTCCTTAAGATCCTATAGAAAGTTCCCAACTTATTTTATCATGAATTTTAACTTGTTTACTCATTTGGGAAGCATTAGCACTATTGAAATCATAATTCCCCACCCACTACCTATCTTAGTCTATACAGGCCTGTAGGTTATCATGGTGATGTTTATGGCCTATTTGAAGGTGTTATAACTTCCCATGAAGGTCCTTGAATCTCAAAATACTCTCATACCCCCATGAAATCTCAAAAAAAGGTCCAAACTTCATCCTCTAACTCATTGTTTGAAACCTTGACTGTAAGTGCCACCTTCTTGGGACTATGTACAGATAGGGTGTGGGCCTAAAAGGTCATCTCATCCAAGAAAACCTTCTCTCATGACATAAGTGTTTAGTATTTTTCTTTGGAAAAATTGGGATTGTTTTCCCTTCCTTGGCATAGTTTAGGATTGAGTCCATGAAGTGCAAGTTCACTTTCCTATTAGACTCATGTAGGTATCACAGTCTTATTTCAATGTGTTTTGAGGCACTTTTGGAGTATGAGATGATTGTCTTCCATTTGTATTTCTAACCTAAATCTTGGCATAGGCATAGTATGTATATAGGGATACAAGGTCAAATAATCAAGGACATTGGAAACACCTATTATCATGGCATATACTATCTCAAAAAAGCTATAGGATCTCTATTTGGTCTATTTGGGAACATAGCCCCAATTTTCTCAACTTTAAAAATGAGTCTTCTTGATGCTTCCAATGACTCCAAAACACTTAAACATTCTTATAATTTAAATTAAACCTTTTTAAATCAATAAATCACCTTGAAATGCTATAAAAAAAAATGTTTTCATGACCCCAAGAAGTGCAGGCCATATAAGTGTTTTAAGTGGCATTTTGGTTCAATTTAGTGTTCTCTTACTTGGCTAAGAGTTGCAAAAGTTGTTTAAGGGTGATCAGGAATCCACAAACCACTTCCTCTACTCTTATAGACTGCAAATTAGTTTTCAAGTAATAAACTAGCTTTCTCTTGATATGATAATCTAAAGATGACATGATTGATGCTTCCACCATGGAGAGGGCCTACTCTAAGCTAGAAAACACATGCTAAAACCACATAGCTCTAGCAATTTCTAAGTTCAATAAATTTGGACAAATTTGGACCCTACTTGGTTTTATAGGTAGCTTTGAGGACTAAACCTTCTTAATGATGGTTCATAAAGGAGGAGGCATAAATCTAAAAATAAATTTCACTAATGGAATATAACTCAATATACTAGCATTTCCCAGATTCATTTCTCCCAATCAGCTTGTATAGCTTGTGGTGAGTGAAAGTCTTTGACTAGTTTTAACCCTTCTGAGGAACAATGGGAAGAAAAGGTGAAATTTTTAGTTTCTAAAGCTACCAAAATAATATGATCATGGAAGTGAGTATGGGGTAGATCAAGAGACATCCCTCAAGTGCCTTCACCTTTAAAAATCCATACAAGTGGCTAAAAACTCCCTTTTATAAGTGTTTTCTTTATTTTAACTTACACCTATAGACTTGGTCAGTTACAAACAATTATTTAAGACCCCTTATGACACGTATAATGTGACATCACCTTTTTAGACTTTCAAAATTCCCAAGAAACCTATACAAAGCATTAAATACCCATTTTTAACTTTTGAAAAGACCTAGAGTGACATGGAACACTAATGCAAAGAGTGACCAAGGATAATATAGCATTTATTGCCATTAAATGGCCTATGAAACACTTCATGATAAATTTTTTACCTATGGGGTTGACTCAATTTGACTGGGGCATAAAAATGGTCAACATTAATGTTTAGTTAAACATTGTCATTTCATTTGTATGATTTATATGTTTGTGAGATATTATGTTATAATGTATTTTCTTTATGGTACACATCATGTATTAGATATCTTATAGCACATAGGTACTAGATTATTTCTCTAGATTCTCACACCATCACTATGTACCCATCCATGAAGGGAGGGTCATTCCCTAATTATGGGATTGTTTTGGGGATCGATGGTCTATGGTTGGTGTGGAAAAGCACTCAGATGATGCTCTCCCTCCCCACAATAGTACTTCATTGGAGACTACACTTGAGATTACCATAGAATACTAGAGTTCATTGTGACTCATGCTCCATGGAACCTTGTATCTTGTCTTATATTTATTATTGTGACATTATTTCTAATGAAAATGTAATATTTATTCATTAGTACATTCATAGCAGTGGATGTAATATTATATCTATTGTGGTTGGAATTATGTAATTAATGTTTGGAATATATATATTATAATGAGTAAATCAGCTTTGTACTTGTTTTACTTGTTATCATAGTGATTAGTAACTAGACAAATTGTTACATGCCTATTTTATAGTTAACATATTCATTATGTTTAATTTAGGATCACAAATTAGATTCTCGTGATGAAGTCTAATGTTTTTTATGTGGAATTAAATGTAAAAAAAATTATGTTATTGTAGTAAATCACACTGAGGATGTTACAAAAGGAAATGGTAACAATCATACCTTAGAATGATGACTCTAGTGAGGCTAACTTATGAGAATTTAATATGATTTTATATCTAGAGATAACACTTGATTACCATATCCAAGGTCTACATTTAAGCATCCCATAGATATGATATTAAAGATGTAAAAATCTAAACATTTAAAAATACAAATGAATCATAAAATGTACAAAACTATGCATAATTGTAGACACTATTTCTAAATTATATATCACCTTAGTCTTTTACACTTTGAAAATACATTTTATGGATATACCTTCATCTTATAAACCTTTGACACTACTAAAAGGATCACATACAATATATCTTTGTGTTTAATTTATTCTTTCTTAGTCCATCCAATGTTATTCTAATAATATAGGCCTTCTATCTTGCCCAAAATTCTATAAACATGCTTATCTTATGTTTCTACAAGTTTTGGATCTGCACCTATTTTCAAACTACATGAACTCTTGCATCCTAGTATCCCAACACAAGTGTATTATCCTAATACAAGTGTCCAATGCCATAAATACATCTAATTTTAAAATTAAACATATTTTTATGGTCATCCTACATGTTTTAATGTGATATATTATCCTAATGGATTGGTATAAATATAATATCAACCCTAATTCATTCCTCACCTAGCAAAAACCTAGCATAGACCTAGAAAACACCTAGAAGCACATAAATCAACTTACTAAAATCACTCGATCAGGCACTCAAGTGATAAAAACTTCCTTATTTTCTCTCATTTCTATGTCAATCAAGTTATAGAATATCTATGGGTCTTAATTACTGAAGGAGCAAACCAATAGTTATATTTGTTGAGTAATAATCTAGGTCACTTTTGTACTTGATTATCACACATTTCATGATTCACACACAATCCAACACATAGGGGAGAACTACATATGTCTAAATCCATATTCATTTTATTAGATATGTAGGTAACACTCATTAATATATAATTCTTAAGGTTAGCTCAACACCATGTACCCACTAGCCCATTTTTATCATATCCAATATGAAGATGAATAACTATGGTTTTTCTATTTGACAAGGAGCAACAGTCCATGACCCAGATCTAAATGCACCAAATTAAAGATAACATAGTACCTAGAATCATCCATGTGGTTACATCTATTTTTAATAGGTATTCCATAATGGACATATGTGTCCAAGTTAGATAGTAGCATTAATACAACCATCCTAGGTCGACATAAGTGTCCATGACTATAAAGGTATAATTTATAGAATTAGGTGATTGTTCTAAAATTTATATCCTATACACTTTCTACTTATTCCATATTCAAATATATTTTTTCATCAGAATTAGTTAAGTATCATGTTTTATTTATCATTATAATATCTAGCATATATGTATTTTCTATCTTTAGCATCTTAGCATAATAAATTTAGTATATTTTTATTTGAGTTTCACAAATAATTGAAATGCTTTATAAATATTCTACCATATTTTTTTCCCAATGCTATCTTTAACCCCCTTTAACCCTAGATTCCCCCTATCTATATTTTAAGGTTAAGTATTTGATGAACCCGATTCATATGAATTTAATTTTTTCTAATTCCAATGGTATTTAGTTAGTTAGAGTTTTAGATTGATGTACTTTTTCATTTCTTGATTATATTATTTTTCATACAACTTAGACGTAGCCCTAGGTTTCGAGATGTGCCTATTAAACACATTAAAATTACACTCCTACCACCTAATATGTCTAAAACCAATGAACAACCTAATCATATGGATCATGATGATACCAATGTTGAGAATGAAAATTATACTAATGAGGTTATCACAAAAGAAAATTCTAATAATGAAAACCATGAGTAGTGAAATCAATGAACATGAACAAGTAGATCATGAACAAGTGCAAGTAATTACATTATTTTATGAGCAAATTTGTCAAAAACCTAAAGATCTTGATGAAATCCTAAGAACCATATTAGAAACTAAAAAAGGAAAAAAGTGTAGATGCACAAATAGGTCCATATATTGATCATGTTATTTGATCTATGATTCATCCCATTTACCAAAAACCCTCCCTTATACCATATTATTGATTAATACTTCTAATGGGGGAATGGGATATGTATTTTAACCTTTATTTCTTAAAATTACTATTACTACATATACCATGGGAAACCTAAATCCTTCAAATCAAATACTAGTTTCAATACCTATATCTACCCAACCTATGGGTACACCTCCTTTGGTGACTTCTCAAATGTCCAACCTAAAAACCCAAGAGGTGCAAGCTCTTGTCAAAACTTTAAAACTTTTGAAAACTAAGGTTATAAATAATGAACAAAATTATATGAAATCTTCTTATGTTATTGATTCATAAGAGGTGTTGTATAATCCTCTTGTACCAAAGATATATTTTCACCCCTTACCAACTAGTTTCATTGTACCTGAGTTCACATTTTATGATGACAAGGGTGATCCTGAACAACTTCTTTGATATTTTAATGTGGCGTGTCTTGATTATGACTCAATGATAAAAATTTTACCAAATTATTTACAATGAGCTTAAAATACTATGATTTAAGGTGGTTCTATTATTTATGAACTTAATTAGTAAATGGCTTCAACCCCCTTGTAGATAATTTTTTGTAACACTTTTCTACTAATGTTATTGAAAAGGTTTTCTATGCCCAAATTGTAAAAACCAAATAAGGAAGCAATGAAACTATTAATGAGTATGTCTTGAGATACAAAATAATATTAGCTAAAATTACCAATCCTATGTTAAAAAATAACTTAAAGATATTTTTAAGAAAAAATTTATTCCTCCTTTACATGAGTCCATTATGTTAAAAAGTTCAAATCTTTTGATGACTTATGCCACATTTTTTACAATCATGAAATTAAACTTATCTCATTAAAAAAACTTAAATATGTAAAAAAACACCAACTCCATCTACATCCAATACCAATTTTGATATCAAACCAAGTTATAAGTTCAAAACCCCTGAGCCCAAAAAATAAATAAGCACAATGGTTAATGTGGTGTCACAACAACCTAATCAACTTGTCTTATCTAATTCACCATGGAGATAATTTACATACTTACCTGAGTTGTCCACTTCATTACTCATGTAGCTTGTAGAATTTAATCTTATATCTCTCACTCATCCTATAGACAATGATATGAGTATACCTCTACCCAAAGGGTATGACATGAATGCTTATTATGACTATCACCAAGGCCCTAGGCATTATATGAACATATGTTTCACATTGAATCATAAGATCCAAGTGCTCATGGATGACCAAAATATTACATTTGATGATCCTCCATAGGAATTAGGTTCATACCCTAATGATCACAGGAAATAGAAAATGTTTAACAATCATTTTCAATATCATTCAAAGAAAGATCCAGAAGTGAAAATGTTATATAATGTACACCCTCCTCCATCTCATCAATGAACACCCATTAGATTGGGTTATTGTTACCTATTTGTGGCATACACCTCTTATCATTTAGAGACCTTCTATTACTTTTGATGATAGTGAGATTAGGGATGATGACTTAGATATTCATTCCTTATTTATTTAAGCATACCTTGATCACCAACCTATACATAGTGTTATTACTGATAAAGGTGTAAATGATAATATTTTCATCATGGCATTACTTATGGATTTGGGTTATACAAATAATGATTTACATCCTTTAACCAAATTAGTTAGATCATTTTATGGGAACTCATAATATATTCTTGGTGAGATTGATTTATATTTACATGCAATTCTTGCCCATGTGGTTATTACCTTCTCAGTTATACCTTCCATGGGTGTCATCGATATGTTATTAGGATAATATTTGATACATACACTTCAAGTAATACCTTCTAAAGTGCATGGGTGTGTTAAATACATTCATGCTAATCGGGTAAGTATGGTTTTCCAAAATTCCATATGAATATACTCTTGAGAAAGATAAATTTTTAGCTAGGAAATTAATTATCAAACCTCTTAAGTTTAATATTTCACAAAAGGGTAAGAAGTTGGTAATCCCATTTACTAGGTGGATAGTACTTAAGAGACCACTGCATCAGAGATACATAGTGGGTTCCATAAAATCCTTATCTAATAAGAACCATATTAATATATTCAAACCATCTACATATGCTCTTATTACTTATGTTCCAAATAAATTTCAAATTATTCAGCAATGGGTTTTATGAACCCCTACTCTTACTATTTCTACTTCACAACCACAAAGTCTTATTTTATAGATGTATAACATCATAGATAATATGGTAATATATATTGCACCTATACATTATCCTTAGTAGCATCACCATTTTATTGCATCAGGTTCACAGTGGGGAGATATCTATGAGCATCCTTTAGATTTGATCATAGGATGATCTTTTCTTTTCACATAAACCAAAAATATAAAAAATTCCAAAAACTTCAAAAATCCAAAAATATGTTCATCATTTACATACCCTATTAGCTCCTTGGTATATATGTTGTCAATTCCATGTTGGTAGATGTCATATCAGTATTTTCTATATACAAAGGTGTTTCACACATCTTTTAAATGTGATATAAGCATACACATATGTATGATCTATGCACTTTAGGATGTTAGGTTTTCCCTCTATTCACATCACTAGGACATTGGGGCATCAACCTCTATGATCATGATACATATAGGTCATATTATTATATGCTCACTTTACATTATCATGGTTGAGCTCATATATGTACTTACACATGACTTTATCCATGCTTATATCTTTCACAGTGTACTTAATATTTAATGTAATTAACATTTTTTATAACATATACATCTAATGACTAATATGATATGTTTAAGATGGTTGTTTATTTTTTCATTCATGCACTTACTTGAGTGTCTTGCCTTGTTATTATCTTACTTGTTTGAGAACTTGAATATGTTACATTGTTTTGGACCCCATGTCTTTGTTTGCCTCTTTGGCATATGAATATGTCATTATTTTTTATATGTTAACATTTAAATATGTTATTTATTACTTTATGTACATTTTAATAAGTCATTTTCCTTCGATTGTGTGGCATTTGAAAATGACCATTTTCTATAGTCTCTTTGGAATTTTGTCTCTTGATTTGATTGTTAAGTGTTATTATGTGTGTGATTAATTTTTTGTTGATCTTGTATTTTTAATATATATGTGTTTCCATAATCTACATCATCTATCTTAGGACTTGCTGTGATCACATTATTCATGCTTCAATGATATATTAACCAAGACATGTTCCCTCTATATGTGACATGGCAATTCCATAGTTTACATGGTTATATTGTCCTTTTGAGCTAAGATAACTACCATTTTATACTTCCCTCAATTAAAATGGTGGAATATCAGTGGGGGCATGTCATAGAGTCATGAAATCCACATTTGTCATAGTTTCAGATTCAGTGAGGGTCATGTTTTGGAAACATGTTCTCCAAACTTATTCAATATGCATCATACTCAAATTATAGTGGCGGTATGTTTAGGAGACATGTCCTCCACATTGGAACTTACACCAATTCTTATATTTAAATTGTATTGGGGGCATGTTTTGGAAACATGTTCTCCACATTTTCACTAGTTGTCAAATTTAGAATGCAGTAGGGGCATGTTATGGAAACATGTTATCCACATTTACACACATTAATTTCTATATTTCTCCATTTATAGTGAGAGCATATTTTGGAACCATGTTCTCCACACTTACATATTTATTAAATTATCCAAATTGCATGATTATATAATTAGATACACATTTGATGCAGAATTATATGAATTGGTACCATTATTATACATAGTTTCAGTATGAGACATATCTAAGGTGCATACATTATGAAATGTTCACCTAATATTGTAAAATCAAATCAATTTTAGATTCAAATCACTTTAATGGAATATCATCACCCACCAAGTTAGACTATTGTAGACTATATTGAGCCAATCTACTACATTAGTTAATTCACTTTTGGTATGGTTGATGTGATTAAATCACTCAATATTTCCAATTTTATAGGTTGGAATTAATTACATCATCCATCCTCACCAGTTTTATAGTGTGAGTTGACTTGGTTCACTCACACTTTCCAAGTTATAAGTATGATTGGGTTACATGGTTTAGCTAATTTCAACTACTAGGATGGAACTCACCTTTTCTCCAAGGTTTGGGACATGTGCCCTCCAATATCTCTATCTATCTCTTTATATATGTGCACTTTTCAAATTTATATTTGTCATAATCTCAGTTTTAGTGATTTATAATGATAAATCTTTCAAATCAAATTTGCAAAAGGGAATATGCTTGTATCAATACACAAATGTATTCCTAAACCTTGATTTATTTTAATTTCAATGCTTTCAATTTTAGATTATATGCATCGATTATATATTGTAGCATGATCTTATTTTTAGGCTAGTCACTAGCAAAGCACTAAAGTCTGAGTCAAGCAAAGACAAAGTGTGTTATACATAGTCAAGTATGAGTTTATTTTCTTGTAAATTAGCAATTTAATTACTAGATTAAAGGGGGAAATGTAAACACTATGTAAAAATTATATATCACCTTTATATTTTACACCTAGAAAATACATATCATGCATGTACCTTCAACTTTTAGACCTTGCCCACTTCCAAAAGGCATGCATACACTATCTTTATTCTTAATTTTTTATCTCTTAGTCTGAGTAAAGTTGTTTGAATGCCCTAGGCCTTCTATCTTGCCCAAAATTATATAAACCTACTTATCTTTTTTTATTCAAGTTTTTGACATGCACCTCTTTTCTAACTATTAGAACACTTGTATCCTAGTCAAACACATACGTCAATGCAAGTGTCTTATCCCAACATAAATCCCCAGTTCCCTAAAGTCATCCAATTTTCAAATGAAATGTAATCTTATGGTCAACCTAAATGATTTAATGCAATATATTCTATAAAGGAATTGGTATAAATATAATTTAAACCCTCATTCATTCCTCGCATAGTAAAAACCTAGCATAGACTTGAAAAATGCCTAGTAACTCAAAAGGAAACCTACCAAAAGCATTATATCAAGAACTAAAGTGGTAAAACTTCCCTATTTTATCTAATTTGCATATCAGTCATAGGAACAACATATCTACAAATATGAAGTATTGAAGGATTAGTCCAAAAGTTATATTTTCCTAGTTACATTCTAGGTAATTATTGTAATTTTTTATCACACATTTCATGATTCACACACAAGACAACATATAGGGGATAAATATATAAGTTTGAAGCCCTATTCAAACTATTGTCTATGTAGGCAATGCTCATTCATAGAGGGGTCTATAGGGTAGCTCATCACTATGTTCCCATTAACCCATTTTTCCCATAACAAATACGAAGATGAAGAACTAGAGTTTTTCTATTTGACAAGGAGTGACAATCCATGACCTATATTTGAATGAACCATAGTAAAAGTGATATAGAACCTAGAAGCATCTAGGTGGTCACATCTAGTTTTAGCAAGTATTATAAATTGGAAATTTATGTCTAAGTTAGAAAATAAAATCAACATCATCATCCCAACTTGATGAAAGTACCCACAACTATAGAGGTAAAATTTTTCAGAATTAGGCAACTATTCTAGACTCAAAATCTAATCCAAATTTTTATTGTTATAGATCTTGATATGTATTAACATCAAAATCAACTAAGTGTCTTTAATTATCTATCATTAGAATATCTAGCATAGATTTACTTTATATCTTTAGCATTTTAGCATAATAAAATTATTATATTTTTATTTGAGTCTCAAAAATAATTGACCTAATTTAGAGATAGTCTACCATCCTTATGCCCTAGGCTATTTCTAACCTCTTTTAACACTAGATACCCCATATTTAGATTTTAAGGTTATAAATGACATGATTTGATGGTACACAAAATGATTAATGTTGTTTTTCATATACATGGTGAGTTACATATCCATTTTTTACATGTGATTTGCATATTATGTATGAATGGGATGCAAGATATACATGTTACATATGATACATGGGCATAAAAATACATAACATTATTTACATCTCGATGTAACCTTTCTAAATTATGGGCATAACTAAATTGGGGGCATATTATAATAATTATTAGGTTGTATCTTTTTATAATTATCCATTAATCATAGTAGTATATTACACATGACTTGTTCTTGATTATATTTTCTAAATAACTATTTCCTATTGATATTTTTCTTTGCTATATAGGATGATGAGATTGATTTATTATGCAGAATAAAATTTATTTCTCTGGGCATGCTTGTTATTGATGATTATTACATTGTGTGGTCATTGATGTGTGTTTGATGAGTGAATTTATTATAGCTTATCATGTCATGTTTCAACTATGTCATAGGATCCTCTAGTCTATGTCATGTCGATGATGTGTCCATGTCAGGTTAGATTTGTGTCATGTATTGATTATTTGTGTGATTCATGATCATGATATTGTGTAAATATATGTGTACATGGTTATAAATATGACATTCTTGATCTTGAAGCTATTATTTTTTAATTCATACTTCTATTATGTGTGATTCTATGATTTATATCATGAATCAATTGTGATTATTATTATTAATGTGTGCCTAATTTATTTATTTACTTAACATGACACTTTTAGGCCCATTAATTTGGATTACATGTTACATACCTACTTAAATGATCAAATTTTTATATGATGACATATTTTATCATGTTTTTATACTTATTTTACATGACTATATTTTTTTATATAACATATGGGGTGTATAACTCTTTCCTTTGATGTAAATGATTAGAAATGTTTATCCTTCATATTAAATGGGGTCATATTGTGGTTGTTTATTGGATATTAAGTCCATGATAGATATATAATTCATATTTAGAGATATTTAATGGGATACATTTAGGCATATATGGGGCATTCTACATGATTGTGAGGAATATTCACAACATATTATGGCATTTGAGAAAAAATATGGTTAAGATTGAGTATCTTGAGGAGATTGAGATGGAATTTTATGACATGATGATAAACATATATAGGAATTCTATATTAATTTGGGGTATAGGTGAATCAAATTTGGTACATAAATGTTGTTAATGCCAAAACTTTTCTGTATCTATATTGTGGATTTGTTGAGAATGATGTTATTATGTAAGAACTTTAAATCTATATTTAATCTATTTTGGTTGGTCCTTTTACATACAAAACTATTTTAGGTTTGTACTTTTACACATGAAGCAAGTTTTAGGGTTCTAAAAAACATTATTATAATTTTTGAGGTAGTGCGACTGAGGTTTCTACATCACTCAACTTATATAACTCCTTTTTTCAATTGTGTATCAACACATGGTTCCAAGAGCTGCATCTCCTTGGGGCATATTCACCTCATGGAATTGTTATAACAAGTTCAACAAGTGGAAACATGGTTCATATACCCTCAAGGTTAATTGTTCCTTGGCATTTCAATTTCATATGTTTAATGATCTAAATTATTTTATATTTATTATCTTAAGAGGACATGCATGCATGCATACATACATATTTAAATTTTTTACATGGATTATGTGGGACATTTGGAGTATGCCTATCAACACCAAGTTCAACCATCACAAATATTAGATTTCTTATTGTATTCTTTTAATTTAGCTTTTAAAATTTTAGATTAAAAGGGGGAATATGTATCCACATAAATTTATTAATACACACTTTAGAAACTTTAAATTAGCACACTTTTACAAACTTTAATATTGCATGCACATGTTAATTTTGTGTATAATTCCCCATATCCATCTAGCCACCTATTTCCTTGGTTAAAATTATCTACTAAATATAATTATTAAAGAGAATCATAGTATATGAAAGAAAATTCTAGGATCCTAAATAGACATTTTCCAAATTCTAAAACAAAAATTTCCACTTCTAAGTTAGTACCAAAAATATTCAACTAGTTTTGGTTACTATAGGTGTTTACCTTTTGTCAATAACATTCAAGAACATTTAAAATATATTTTGAAAATTTTAAATCCTCCATTAAGTTGTAATGGACACATTTCATGAGTTGGTTATAATGATAAATATCAAAGAGTTATCTATAAATACAAAATAAATCTTAAGATGAGACTCATTTGGTAATTGGTCACTACATGGAAATTACATTGATAAATAAATGAGCACTCTCTTGAAATATTATCATAAATTCATACACATCTAAAAAACCTTAAAAGGATCATCCCTCAAGCTAATTCTAAATACACACACATGTCTAATTTTTATGGTGCCAAGTGTCAAAATCCAAACATTGCATCACATTCTAGATTGGCTATGACTTTGCACACACAGACACACATAAGTGGGAGTACAATGTGTGTTTTAAGGCCTCTATGAAGTATTGAAACATTAAAAAAACTCAATCACTCATTTCATAATGTTTTAGGATATATAACCCAAAATATTTACCCATTATGTAAGGGTCATATTGTGGTATAAAGTGATATTAAATTTTAAAAGGAAAGATAAGGAAAATAGAGATAATTTCATAGGACTAAAAGTGAGTGCATCCATATGAAAAATTTACAAGTGCAATCATAATGGTCTAAGGCATCATAAACATGCATAATATATATTGTAATTATCATTATTGGTTATTTTAGACATCTCACTATTACCATGTTGGTAGTAAACAGGGTTAAAAAATAATAGAGTATAATTGATAGACACTATGTGACTCACATTATTTTGTATTTTGTATGTATTTAAAACTTGAAAGCATATCAAGAGTCTTTAGAATGTGAAGAGTCTTTATTTTATTTGTAGTGAAAAGATAGAATATGAAGTGATAAAGCCTTATAAAATCTCTATCTATAGCACTTAGTTATATTTTAAATAGTTCCAATGTGATAGAGATTAATATGAAGGTATGATATGGTTTCTCTCAAATATCTTTATCATTGTTATGTGTTCACTGAATTCTATATTTATATAAATCTATTAGTCATGTATATTATATTAAATTTTTTATAACTATTAAGTTTGTGTTTATACATAAATATATAAAATTTAGCTAATGAATGGCTATCTTTAGTCTGATTTATTATTTATTGTATACTTATGCCACACCTCACATTTTTATCCATGTATTATCATGTTCTAATGGGTTTCTCCAAGAACCTCTACTAAAAATGGTATGATGAGCATGAATTTTAAAACATGTTTCAATAGCTATTATGATAGAAATTTTTGGAGATATGGCTTGATTAATAAATTTTCAATTTCACAGAGGAGTAAGCAAGAAGAATATGGAGTTCTACATAGGAAGTTATTCATGAGCACATTTATGGTGAAATATATGATATTTTATGGTGTAAATTTCTTGGAATATTAGATGTGTGGTTATCAATATTATAATACTATTATTTTCAACTAAGGAGAATAGAATTTTTAGCTTGGACATAAGAAAGACTATAAAACCTTTGAATATTAGACATCGACTAGACTTGTGTGATAGATCACTGGAAAAAAACTACTCTCGATAGATATATTACATATTTTTTATGAAAATATAGTTGGCTTTATAGGTTGTGTAGTATCTATTTGTGAGAGGGATCTAATAAAATTTCATCAAGTAACTACTTACTCTTATCAAGATGTTATTTATTGAAAATACCGTGGTGCCTACCCTTACAACATGGAGTATTCACTTTGAGTGTTATGGGGGTGTGTTCCATATAAGAGTGAATAATGAAGATTAAGTATATGAACCTGAACCTAAGTTTAGAATATGGAGGACATGGAGAAATAGAGTGAAGAATATTCAAAGACTAGAAATAAAGTTACAATAATAAATAATGTGGAATTAATGGGGTAAAAAAATGTAATTATGAATAGGGTTAGGAGTAAAATAGATCATGTAGAAGAAAGGGGAACCAAGAGAGAGGCTAAAAGTTAAAAAAATGAATAATTTTGAGGTTATGTAGAGTGAGTAATGAAAGGGCCTGAGAAATAATAAAATATAAATTGGGATAGAGAGGATATGAAATAGGACTAGGAAAAAGAGGAAAGTGGATTGGTAGTATATCAGTTAGAAGATAGTGGTAGATCATAGTTATATGGAGGGATAATTTTTGGACTAGGGAAATAATATTATTTAGAATAAGTAATGATAAATAATAATATTATTTAAAGTTCAAGATTATAGACAAAATAATTTGAAGGTATAGATCATTCATCTTCTAATTATGCATCCCCTGAGCCCATTTTATCTTCAATAAAGACAAAATAAAGTGCATAGGTTGGGACAAGAGAAATTGGTTTGAATCATTTATAGATAACTTATTTAACTTATCATATAAACTAAGAAAATAATAGTTAAGAATAATTTATAAGAGTTTGGGTTCTATTTCCCAACTAGTTTTAAGATACCTATAAAGAGTAGTTCATAGAATCTAGAGTAGTAGTTATAAGTGCACCAATAATGGTGTTGAATGTAGGAATGTTTATTTATTTGACCCCATATGGTGGGGATTTTGACCATGATCATTTTTAAGGGAGTGACCACTAAAGATGTGAAAAAGTGTGATCTCATCAAAGCTTTAATAGTCCAAACTCTAGAATTAGTTAATAAAAGGGATGATAATTCCATAAGTATTAAATATATTAAAGACTGGTTAATTGTATAATTCAAGATGAAAAAGTGGACAAGCTAGACCATTCATGATCTTAAATATATTCTGTAGTGAAGTAGACAATTATTATAGTGGTAAGATTGTATATTCTTAGATATAATGAACAAAGTCAATTCTAATTTGGAAGAAAAATATAAGTCTAACTCATTTGTGGAGGGATTTTAATCAAATATTAGGTTTTCCATTATGCATTCATAGTTATTGACTAATGTTTATGCATGAAAATATAAAATTCAGGTAGAGCAGATTGAGGATTATGGAGACTTTCCATCAACTAAATCTAAAATTGAGACAAAAATTATTCTTTTCTTGGGAATATGGATGAGCTTCATGAAATAAATAAACCCAATATAGGTATATTGTATATGGAGTGTAGAAAATAATGGAATCATATGAATCATTATCCTAAATTTAAAATAGATTTATGTGACATATGTAGAGTAGTAGGACATGTGACATCAAAATATCACCTATTACAATAGTACATTCAAAAACCATTGAGTTTATATTTCAATTTTTGTAAGTCAACAAATCATGATTATAAGAGTTAATGTTCCCTAAAGGAACTAAAATAAGAAATAACTAAGAATGTATTTTTAGTCATAGCATAACAAATACCTAATGCAAAATAGGTAATTCAAGGCCTAGATGTAGAAATGGATAATCTAACACAAGGTGGTCATAAGTGAATGTTTTCATCACTATAATATCAACCCTATGATTTGGATATGTGGACATCATCATATCCATATTATCAATACTAGTCATTATGGAACACTATGATTATTTATCCTTAGGAATCAAATTAGGATCCATCATCTCCTTAGTGATAGTATGGTAGATATAATGCTCAACAAAAGTAGAAATGGGGATTTGATGGGAAACAGTCACAAGGTATGGTTTATCAACAAAAACATTAGAGGATATAGAGGGGGGTATCTTGGTGGATATTGGGGAGGTTGTAATAATGACAATCATCAAAATTGTTATCTAATTTAGTGTTTTTTTGTGGTAGATATAATAAATTCACATGAAACTACCCCACTAATCATTGGAGGTCGATGTACTATGTCTATTATAGAGTTATAAAACAACACCATATTAAAGATTATCCTATTTTAGATAATTAGAGGAAACATAAACCTATTCAGAATGTAAACATGATAAATTTTCACTCTAAGGAAAATGCATTCATACAAGCAGTTACAAGGCAACACTATGTATATTAAGGATTTCCTCCTTTATAAATGTCATAAGATCAAAGAATCAGGAAGGTTTAATAGGATATGTATCTTTACCCTACAAGGCAAAAATTCTTTATGTTCTAAGAATCCCAATTTACTTATAACATATGATAACAACTTGTGTCTGAGGGTGATGTTGTATCCATCGATGCATATATGTATTAGCAGATTATCTACATAATAAGGCAAGAGGGAGTACTGACTGTCTTGACTGAGATTTTAAAACTTATGAGAACTATGTAAAATAAATATACCTCACATAATATTACAAATTTATTTAACAATTTGTTGGAGTACACATCACGAGGTCAATAGTATACTGACAAGTTTATTTGGTATGTAAAACCCAAGAAAATTTGGGATGTTAATTCTCGCGTGGATATTGAGTTGGTAGGATATGATGTACCTAACAATGTACTTGATTTTTTTAATATAGTGGATATGATTCCTTGATATACTTGGGAAGTTATTAGATGACTAGCACTCAGTTACAACCCTATCACATAGCCTCGCAAACTATGGTAGGATAGAACCTATTGGTTAACTAGAAGATGTAGAAATCAAAGTGGCTGACCTAAGATTACAAGGACACTTTGAAGTGATTGGCATGGAGATTGATGAAATAAACTATCCTATGTTAATTTTTAATAAGTGGGTGTATGATGGTTAGATGACCATTAACACAATGTGCAATCAGTTGGAATAACACTAAGGGGATAAAATAATCATTATAACCTTGAATAAATTAAATCAAAATCCATACATCATACCTAAGGATTCAAATTCATCGTATGCATATGGGATAATAGATAGTTTAAAGTGATTACATATTCTAATCCTAATACCCTACAAGCTACATAATATAAATTTTATCAACTAGGAGCATAGCCTTAACAACATTTTCAAATGATTAAATAATATGTCTATAGAAACTTGATCAAAAAGGCACTATTTATTTAGTTTCAAATGGATAAATTTAGGCCACTTTTTATATGATCATCAACTACATCTAAAATGGATTTTGTGTACAAAGTAAGTGGGAAAAATATGGACTACATAGAGCCAATGAAGGAAGGTATTTTACCCTATAAGACTATATTTTTATTTAGTGGTGACTCATATACCTACATGTTGAATTGGTCAAGGGGATATCATGAGGTATGCCCAATGCACATTGTATTTTACACATAATGTCAACTATTGAAATACTTTGTAATTAATGACTTGGATCAATTTATTTTAAGGCTTAAACATTATATGCCAAACATAGATCAAATGGTAAGTACACTCAATTATGCATTAGGACTTTTTATGACTTGGTTGGTAGTTTTTAGGATAAACTAGTTACCATGGGATAAGTCTCGAGAACTAATACATGCTTGATTCCAAATACCAGCTACTATCAAGGAGTAATGTCCCTTTTTCTAGGAAGGATAGTGCCTATAAAAATGTGTTCATAAGTGTGTGGATGTATTTATTATGTAGGGTTTAAAACCTAAATATTATATGCATGTATTCATATATACTCTTGTATTACTTCTAACCACATTGTACATTCACCAAGAACATAGACATGAAATAAATCATTGGTCGTATTCATTCAGACTTTTGTTTTTGAATATGAAAATCCTTTGTTAAATAATTCTCTATATATGTTGAAAATATTTTTATGCTATGGGAGAGAAAAATAATTAAGTACTATGATAGATTCATATTTATAACAAGAAGCAACACAAGATTTAATTTATCTATGTAAAATTACAAAGTAAGCAAGCAAAAGGAGTGGCATTTTATAAAACCATGAAATAAGATTATAGATGGTGAAGATTTGATAGAGTCCACTAATAGTGATGAAGACTTAGATTTTATAGGATTTTTTGAAGAGTAAAGACACAAAACAGTGCAAGATTCCATTCCAAGTGGTTCTAATAAAAATATACCAGGATCCATTAAATAAGTTGTTATGAAATATTAGGATAGAACCAACACCAAAGCTTACAAATTTGTGTGACTATTGCACATAGAATGAGACTTTAAAAGTATTAAAATTACTTAAATATTACCAATATCTTTTTCCATCAAAATTCATAGAATTAAAATGGGTAGACTCTTATTTAGGTGAAATTCAAATAGAACTAAAGGAGTGTGCACATCCTATGAAAAAGTGACAATATAAGTTAAACCTCAATATGAAGTTGAAAGTAAAATTTGAACTAGATCTCCTGAAATATGTAGACATTATATATCTAATAGAAAAGGTAGATTGGGTCAATCAAATGGTAGTGCAACCTAAAAATTCTATTGAAATTTGAGTGTGTGGGGAATACTATGTGATCAATAATGATTTTATAAATTATCATTTTCCAATTAATTTTACAAATTAAGTCTTGGATTTAGTCATAGGACATAAAGTGTACTCTTTCACTGAAAGGTTTAGTGGGTATCACTAGATTTCAAGTATAGTAGAAGATCAAGACAAAATAACACTTGTAATAGAGTGGGTATATTTTGAATATAAGGTAATGTTTTTCTATTTGAATTATTCTCTAGTTGTGTTCTCTAGGGCATTGGTTATTACCTATAAATATGTTCTCCATGATTTTATTGAAGTATACCTAGAAAATTAGGTTATTTCTTCCTTATTTAAGGAACACTTGTCTAAGTTATGACTTATTCTCGAATGATGTTGACCTATATGCATTATGATAAACATGAATAAATTATTTTTATTCAAATTATTTGGTGTCCTATTAGGATACACAATATGCAAATATAAGACCTTGGTAGATTAAGCCAAAATAGTAATTGTGGGTATACCACCTCCCACAAGCTCTACATAGGTGTGATAATTATTTGGACACAAGATATTAAATGAAATTAATAAAATGATATGTATCCATATCTAGCCATTGCATAAGTTATTGCATAAAAATCAATATTTGAGTGGATAAATGAGTGCCAAGTAACTTTCATGAATCTAAAGTAGAGACTGGTCATAGTGATAATTTGGGTTTTCCCTGACTAGATCAAACCTTTTCATGTGCATGTATATTTTTTAGGAACTATGGTAGGAGTTATTCTTGCATAGCTAGGAGATGGGAGATTAGACCATCCAATTCACTTCACAATTTGTAAACTATCAACTACAATGAAAAACTATATGATAGAATGAGAAGCTTTGGCCATGGTGTTTGCACTCTAAAATTTTAGACATTACCCTCTAACAACACCATTTAAATTTTTATTTGTTCATCAGGATCTGTAATACTTAGTTAATAAACCTATGTTTTGAATAAGAATTTCTTTTTGGTTAATTATATTCCAAGATTTTTAGTTCAAAATCAATGTCAAGTTAGGAATGTAAATATGGGTCCAGATCATCTAAGTCAAATATACAATGGATAAGAACCTAAAGAACTACAATATGAATCACCATATGTACATTTATTTTGCATATATATTATTCTTGAGAACATGGAAGACATTGCACATATTTTGAAAAAGGGATATTTCTTATGCACTATGTAGAAAGAGATAAAAATTAGTTTATCATTAGAACCATCCCATTTAATATAATTAATGAGTTTATGTACTAGAAGGCAAAAGATGATGTGATTTTAAGAGTGTATTTAGATCATGAGTAGACTTAAACTCTTAAAGAGACACATCAAAGAACCATAGGTGGACATTTTTTAGGTGAATCAACTATAAATAAGATAATGTAAAGTGATATATGGTGGCCAAATTTGTTTCAAGATGCACACTAGGTTAAAAAAAACTATGATATCTACCAATGGATAGGCAAGCCTAATTAGAGAGATGAGATGCCATTAAACCCTATCCTAATAAAGCAACCATTTGATTAATGGGGAATCAACTTTGTTGGGCCAATCAATATACCTAGTAAACACATTAATGCAAGATAGATCATCACTATAACTAACTACTTCAACAAATGTGTGGAATTTTTTACCCCAAGTTATAGTGCTAAGGATGTAGCTGAGTTCTTATATGAAAATTATAACCAGATTTGGGTATCTGATCAAATGGTTAGCAATAGAGGTATGTATTTCTTAAATAACACCATCAAGACTTTCACTAAATAATTCATGTTATCCACCACAAAATCATAGCTTATCATCTGCAAGTAAATGGACAAGTAGAGGCATCAAACAAAATCCTCAGTAAGATTTTCTCCAAAATATATAATGTCCAAAGATATGATTGGCAAGATTAGATTCTTATGATCCTATGGGAGTACAAGATAAATTATAAGTGTGTGATAGGTTTCACACAATTTTATCTCATATATGGAATTGAATCAATAATGCCTATGGAATACATAATTCTTATTCAATGCATTAAAACAATCATGAGACTATGGGATCAAGATTCTCTACAAGCATGGTTGATAGATTTAAACAAAATGGGGGAAAACATACAAAGGGCACAATATACCCAAGAATTTAATAATCTAAGTCAAAAAAAATCACACAATCACAACTTGTGATCTAAATAATTCTATCTATAAGAAGTGGTTTTACTATATGATAGCATATTTAGAGTAACTTTGGGAAATATAAGCATTAGATGGAATGGACCTTATCTCATTCATGATGTTTTGTAGTAAGGAACAATTATCTTAAAATATCTTTAGGGAATCATTCTACTAGGACTTGTAAATGGATATAGGCTTAAGCTTTACTGTTAATAATCTCTAATAATTATCATATAAAAATGAGAGAGGGTGTTGAATAGCATGATGTAGTTTAGGATAATTTTTTTAATGTCTCATTTTCCTATTTTGGTTTTAGGTTTGTATGTGTAATTATATTGTGATATATATATATCAATACATTAGAACTATAATTGAAAATTCAAAGTCACAAAGAGTGATATGTGAACAAAGACAACCTAAGGGAAATAAAACTTTTAGAAAGGTATATTGGGATCATCAATTAAGTTTGGAAATGAGGCACTAACAACCAAAGTACATAGAAAGGACAATCAATGTTCATTCAAAATTGTTAATGATGACACACTTGAAAGTTTAATCTTTCTCAAAGTAGATAAAATGTCAAAATAAAATGGTGTATAATAAAAAAAATTGGTGAGAACATGGTGTGTCACATCAAAAAAATTCATTGAATAGATTAATGTTTTTAGACATAGATTAGCAGCCATCATATATCTAGCAACTAGTTGAAATTAATTCATTAGGTGAAATGGTGTACAAGCAACTTGGTAAATTTAAAACATTCTAAGAAATGGTTTTGAGTGGAAAAATAAATATAATAATAATCATGAAGAGCACAAGGACATTACATATAATTTTAAATAAAATACCTCTATGATATATGTCTAATTTAGTCAAGTGTGGACATGATCTTTGATAACATCACTTCAATCAGAGTGATTTTTTAAACAAGTCTACAATATGAACCATGGATTAGGAACAAAATTTAATCCCTATTACAAATTCACAAAAATAAAAAATGGGTATTAGGTTGGTACTCTAAAAAACTAGATACCATGATCTAGACCCCTTCAAATTCATCTATGCCATAGAGGCCAATATTTTCATCCATGAAAAATCTAAAGAAGCATAAGTAGAATCCCTAGAACTCTAACACCCTTTGTAGGGTTTTGATATAAAGAGACTCATTAATATTCTTACATTTGGGTAGTTAGATGAAGTGATACTCATATTACTCAGTATATATAATGAGCTTCCTAATTTTGGGTAGTTAGATGAAGTGATGTTCATATTAATAAGTAGATATAATGATGGTGTGATTCATATTTCACATGATGTTAGCATCTTCATAAAAATTTTAACCATGTCACGAACAACAAGACTCATATCTAGGTTCAAATATCTTATGCCTTATCAAATTAAGTCTCCACTAATTTATTTGGATACAAAAGATGAGTATAATAGGGAATCTAGTGGGATCCCTATTAACATGGTGGATGACATATCGATGCACATTCTCTTTGATGCATTACCAATAGGTTCTGGTAGACCATCAAGAGCACATGATAGGAGATAAAAGGGCTCATTGGCATTTCCTATCGAATGATATAGATGCATGATAACTTTAATTGGTCTAAATTTTTAGATTATGAGCTCATGACTAACATTGATAAGGTCATCATTGGAACATCAGAGGTGTTTTGATACTAATTATTGGTCCTAATACTTTATTCTACCCATTACAATTCACTAGAGGGTCTATTAAAAAAAATGAAGACTTTTGGCCTATGACTACATTCACTAACCTTGCCTAGACCAAGACCAAGAAATATTATAATAAATCTTCTAGGTTCAACGAATGGTGGGTTGATATTCAAGTCCTAATTATCTCATACCCTATGGTACCTAAGGATGTTCTAAAACATATTGGGTATCATGCATCTTTCACAAATATAATAATGGGATTCATATCCAAGTCCATGAATTTCTCAAAGCAATAGCAACTCCACTACCTTTCTTTAACACCATGTTAGATGTCAAGGTATAAGTCCTACAAAAGAAATCCCTAGCTATCTGATCAATACAATCCTTGTGATCTATACCTCTAGGTGTAAAATATCCTTTACTTACATAGTCCCAAAATAAATCACAAGTACCCCTAAAAATAAAATCAAGTCCATCATAAGCTAGTATGGGAAAGCGAAAGTCACCCACATGGTGAGCTTCACCACCAACACTAAATAAGAGGATGTGCAATACTAAATCTTGGATGATAAACAATCATGTCCCAAAAATCTCTATATAATGTGACCTTTTAAATGTGTACATTGAAGAAGAGGAATTTTTACAATTAATGATCATAAACATAGGCATGGAGGTCTATGATCAAGAAGAAGAGTAAAAAAATCTCTTGGAAAGTAGCATAAACCTTCCAAGTGCAAAAATAGGTACAATAATACTTGTGGGTTGATATCATTAAACCTCATCCTTCTATAATAGTAGATATTATAGGTTAAGATTCAACCCATAAACAATTTTAGGTTGAGATATTTAACATGAATCCAACTGTAATATCTTCTAGTGTGTAGGGTGAACACTCAACACTATAGGAAAATCCACCACCAACTCTGGTACATAGACAAAAGACTTGTTATGTGTCTAGAGTATCCCCAATATTCAAAGAATAAATGGTTTCATTTATATAACCTCTCATGGAATTTAATCCTTAATATGCTCAAATACCTAAGCAACAGACTCTAGATATGATATGGGCCTACAAGAGAGTGAATAATCTCACTCCATCATCATCTAGATAAAATACATCATCACAAATAGGTATTATTATCAAATCAACCTTGTCATCCATTTTATAGTCACCACTTGATTCACCAACACCTATGCATTATCCAAAAGTGGTAACTCCACAAAATCTAAGCATCCTATCGAATAACCTACCATATCTCAACAATAAGAAGAAAAGGTACAATAGGTGGCTATAAATAAGGATCAAAAGGTAAAAAGGAAAAAGAATAAATAAGAGGCAAAGTGCAAGGTTATTGATGATGAGGAGCTATGGAATAAGCAAGATTAGTAACATAGAGGAAAGGTTAAATAAGTTGAGGAGAAAATGAAAGAGACAAAGTAGAAAGAAGAATAAGAAGTTATAAAGAAACAACAAGAGAAAATAGATCAAGAAGTGCAGGTGGCACTGAAGAAAAATAATGAAGTTGAGGCGGTAGTAAAGTCACAAAAAGAGGAAAAGGGAAAATAAGCATTGCACATTTAGGAGGATAAAGAAAAAGTTAGGCTTAGGAATAAGAGGCCAAGAATAAGGTTGAGGTATATGCCAAAGCCAAGGTTGAGATAGATTCAATAGCCCATGTATAAGTAGTGTCAAAAGCTAACATAGAGGCCAAATATAAAGCTAAGGTAGTAGCTGAGTGCAACCCAAAATCTAATAGAGGCTACCACAATGGTGGGAATACTTGAGACCTAACAACCATCATCTACATCATAGGGCTTGGATTCTACTCTAGTGGGTACATAAGAGGAAATGCACATCACATCATAGTCCCCATATCTTTGTAAAATTGTTGTGTTAATTCATGGAACTCTCCATGAATTGTACAACATTTTCTCTACCCATAATGCAAATCAAAAAATCACTTATGGCATTTACATCTTTAATTTTATCCTTAGATACAATGGTACAAGAGCCATCACTTGATGTATTGTAACTACTTATGTTAAATAAAATTGAAGTAAAAATTACCTTTCATGAATCTATCACATAGAAGGAATTAGCCTTAGAGTAGGAGATGATAAAAACTAGGGAGGAGAATGCAGATCTCAACCCTTGCCTCAACAAATCTCATTATTTGATTGATACTACATGTCCTACCTTAGTCACTCAATTTTGGGTGACCAAGTCATGTCAGAAGAAAAGTAGTTCATGACCCTTCTCAATTAACTCATAAAATAGTGGCATGTTGCATATAATTTATAGAAACTTTGAATCCATGGCCAAAACCTCAAGGCTAAGAGAAGCTAGTTTTTAGCTCTTGGAGGAATATGAACAAGTTTTTGATACTGTTGTGCATTAATCTCACATTATAACTCTGAACATGCTCAACTAGAAATAAAAAATTTCAAATACATGGAACTAATCCATGATAGATTTTAAAATGGTGGATAAATCCAAAACTACCATGAACAACCATTATGTTACTTTGGATGCACTGGACATTGCACTCAAGTAGTTTCTTAAATCTGGACATAGTGATATGTTAAATATGTAGACTTGGAAAAATGAAATGTTACACAATACATTTATAGGTATTCAAGTAAAAATAAATATGTCATAGAAGATATACAATGACAAACTTACCCAAAAATTGTTTAATAATTTCATTCATCAATCTCATGAATGTACTTGGTGCATTAGTTAACCCAAATAGCATAACTAACCACTCATTTTGCTCTTCTTATGTTTTGAATGATTACTTTAGGTTTGGGTTTAAATTTTAGGATATAAAAGGGATTATACCTTGATATTAGCATTGAAATTATGAAAATAATATTTAAGTAAATTGCTTGACTAAGACCTTTGATGTAAAGGATGTCTTCAGCTAGAAGAGTATCTTGGAGGTGATTAGTAGTTAGTAAGTATATAGTATATGGTAGGAGGCATATAGATAATATGGAGGAACTATATCAAGATATTCAAGTAAAAGTATTCAATACATAGGCTATCATCCTAGTGATAGAAGATGAGGACATCCAAACTTTGTTTGAGTACCAATTGTCACTACACATTATAATAAACATGGTTGAAGGGGATATCATAGATTGTAAATTATTCAAAAAAGACATGCCTCATTTGGATAGCTCTATTTTAGACATCATAGAAAATCCTCAATTTGTTTCTCTAAATCAATTACAATAAAAACTCCAATAAAGAAAGGTTATTCAATATTCATAGCCTAAGCCTCAACCCCAGATACAAATTCCACCACCAAATTCTATAGAAATAACTTCTTCAAAACTACAAGAAGAACCATCTATGCAACTTCCTATAGTTCAAACAACATAGTTCATGATACCACCTTTAGTATAGGTATTATTCACACTTTAATTTTGTAATTTTGAAGCATTATATAGTAGGAAGGGATTGAACATTAGGAGTGGGGCCAAGTTGGTTGAAAACCTATAAAGGGAGGCCACCTATTTATGATAATCTATTAAAAACCTACAAGGGCAGTAGATTAGTATGCTACTTAATTAAAATCCTAAAAAGGTGGCTAAGTAGTGTGTAAAGAGTGAAAATTATTAAACATCACCTTGATTAATTATTGTAACTTATGTTTCTAGTTTATTTCCTCACCATAAGCACAATTTTTAGCTCCATCATATGGCACACTTCCTATGACTTTATCTTAGGATGATAAAATTGTTTAAGTCTAGGAAAGTGTTGGTAGTAAATAGGGAAACAAAATAGTAGATTATAATTAATAGACACATGTGTGAATCACATTATTTTGTACTTTGTATTTAATTTTGTATGTACTCAACACTTAAAATCATGTCAAGGGTCTTGAGATTGTGAAAAGTATTTCTTTGTTTTATAGCGAAAAGCTAGAATATGAAGTGACAATGACCTATAAAATCTTTATATATAGAAATCAATTATATTTTAAAAGATTTTTGATGTGATAGAGATTAATATGAAGTTCTGAAGTGGTTTCTCTGAAATATATTTTATCATTGTTTCACATGTAATGAATGCTCTATTTGTCTAAATATGTTAATCATACAAATTATATTGAATGTTATGTAATGATTAATTTTATGTTTCATACATAAATATATAAGCTTTAACTAATGAATGGCTAGTTTTAGTCTTAGTTATTATATGTTATATACTTTTGTCATACCTCGCATTGTTATCCCTATATTAGCATGTTCTGATGGGTTTTTCTAAGAACCTCTACTAACGTACCTAAAACATGTAGGCAAGGTTTAAGATATAGTTTACTAATGTAAGAAATAAAAATTCATCTAAAAAATATTTATCAGAGTTAGTGATGACTATTATCAACAAAAAAATATAAAAATAAGTTAAGTAAATATCTCTCTTAGTGATTTTTTATTTATAATATTTTGAGTGCAACATTAGTTTATACATTTCTCAATTTAGATCAGGTTATTATAGTTATATTTTACATAGTTTGTATTATCCCTAGTTTTACTTATATCACATTAATCTAAAATAATTAAAACACAATCCAAGGTGTCCCTTCTCAATATCCTAATCCTCTACCTCCTATTTCGAGACTTTGAATTAATAATCATTATGATCTACTAATCCAACTAAAAAACATGCAATATAATATTTAAATGTTAGATTTAGTTAGGCAATCATTATTTTAAATAGACATATTATGAGATGCTTTGTGATATGTTGCTCAACTAACAAATACTAATCCAACTTATTTCACCAATTTGGTAAACACATTGAAAAATAGTGAGTACATTTTTACCTTAGACTGTGAAGAGTTTCCACCTAAGGACACTATAGACAAACATTTTTGACTTTATAGATTCAAACTACTATTTATAAATAAGGCATAAAGAGGCTTGTAGATAATGGGGTAAGAGTTGAAATTTTCATTATGGCCCTTATAGAAGCATTGGGTGTCAATGAAAAATCACTAATTCCTTCTAACACAATCATCAAAACATTCAACAATTAATCACAAATTCCTATAGGAATAATTATCTTGGACTTAAGTA